>JAIUZE010070091.1:0-249149 GCA_022085475.1 Heliosperma pusillum
AGAGTTCTAGACATCCAAATGCAGAAATTCCAAATGGAAGTGATAGCTTATCCTCTTACGGTTCCAACGGGATGTCACAAGCCCAAAACAAGCAAGTAACGAAGGAGATATGATCATTTTACGAAAAGGGGTCAGTGCAGGGAAACTGCAGTCGACAACGAGTAACGCTGCCAGCGCCCCACGACGCTGCCAGCATCCTACACGGGACTCAGGCAATATCAAATCCCAACATGTTATCAACGAAAATTTTCATTTATCATCACAAACCATCAATTCTCATATCAATTAACAACTAACAACAACCATCATCAACAACACAATTCCTATGATTACTAATCTTAATCTAAATACGATTACTAACATAGAAAACACATAAAACACGTAAATGATATCGAGTAACCCTTCACCGTTACCTTTTCCACTAGATAGTAATCTTTGTCGGGGTCTAGAAAGTCTCCACCTAAACAAAGACGACAAAAGATGAATACAATTCACCTTTGAGAAAGACGAAAAGTTTGAAATGCGAGAAAGACGGTAATTTTATTATCAATACGGATAGAGGAAGATAAGAGGGGAAGAATAAGACGAACTTACGTGAATTTGAGCAAGAAATGAGCAAGATATGACGATTCTAAGCTTGGATCAAAATGGAGGCAAGGTTTTGATGGTTTTCTTAAGGAAGAAGCAAGAGTTATTTTTGTGTGAGAATGAATTAGGTTAAGGTGAGTATGAGGAGAGTTAGTGGAAAAAGTCAAGAAAAGTCAAAGACGGCTTAAGACGGGATTCACTTGAAATCTCGCGTAAAATCCAAATACGGACTCGGAAATTCTAAATTCGACACGGAAAATTTAATTCTAAACTAAAACTAAATTTCGGTGAAAAGTATCCGTAAAATATTTTTACTATAAAAATAGGGTACATTTGCGGGTGTTACAATCACCCCACCTTTTAAAAAGTTTCGTCCTCGAAACTTGAGAGTAGAAAACAAAAGTATCAAGGACAAGAATCGGTTTTCAAAATTAATACGAAAACTTTTATAAGGGAAACTTTTTGAAACGAGGTTCATCTTGAAAACGGTTTAAGGAAATTTTTCATAAGTGCGAAACTTTATTTACGAATCACAAGAGTGCCCGTCGCGAACGAGAACTCTAGCTATCAAAAATCAAATCAATGTCGAAATATTGAAATCGAAAATCAAAACAAGTGTTAGTAAGTGTAGGACTAGTCACCAGACGTCTCTAATAACAAGTCCAAACATCCAACCAACTCATAAACCAAGTATAAAAGCAAAAGAAATCTATTTCCTCCAAAACGAGGGTACAAAATCCATCTTTAAACTTCTTTAAAAAGTTAAATTAGAAATACGATATGGAGATTTGAAGGTTTTCTCAAAGATAAAATCAAAATAACAAGACATTACACAAACACAGAGCGACTCGCACATCTCACACACAATTCAGGGTAACAAAATATATACAAAACACTCAAAAATGAAACAAATCGAACTCTTAGGGATAGGAAGATCACGATAAAATCGGTACAAAGATCTACAAGAATTCGATAGTACTAACTCTACTAATACTCTAATCCTCAAGAGGATGTAATTTACCCAAGTTACACCTCAACATTTTCAATCATTAGATTTCTACTGAAATTCTTCATAACCACAAGACCTCAAGTCATCAACCTAACCATTCAAACCTAATTAGCATCGACTAGGGTCCATAGATTTTAATCTGCATGAGAGGTCCTTTAACGTACTATAAAATCCTTAGATTCATCATACTCTATCCGAGACCACTAACCAAAGAAATCTCATCTTAGGGGACCATATCTACTAACAACCACAAAGTGAACGGTCCTTACCACAAAATCCTCTGATCCAATTTATTCCACAACTCATTATCCTAAATTTACGATGGACTTCTCATCCTCAAAAGTCAAAACACAATCCACGCAACAAACATAATTATCTAAGATTCAACTAGCCTCATCCAAAGTCTCACGACAAGGGAAAATCCACAATCCATTATCGGCTATAAAATTCTTTAATACGCCATAACATCCTTAATTCGATCATTACTACGCTCGAAGCCTCAAATATAAATAGTCACATTAGCAAACTATGGTGGTTACTAATCCTCAAGATAAATGGGTTCACCATTCTAACTCTATAATCCATAACAACTGAGCACTCACTATCCAAAGCTTGCAACGAACATTTCTCAATCTCAAACTATGATTCCTTAAGAATAAAAGAGAATTACTAATTCCAAACCACAAATGACCAATCACTTGGCAATCAGACAACTATTCAAATCATCTAGTTCATCTAAAACTCAAAATGAATCGATTTTCATTTATGACAAATACTCCTCAAACTTTGGTTACCGGCTTAATTACCCTAAAGCAAAGTCTCTTTTAGAAACCACTATTAGAGACATCTAATTCCCAAATGATATCCCAAGCAACCGATATAATACTCAACAACAACGAATATCATCTCGCTCAACTTGATTCCCAAAATAGCACTACACTAGCAAGCTCAATAAATGAAGCCACCAAGAGAGTACAATACCATCAACAGATTCATCCTAAGGTTTAAATCCCAATCCTATACATGTTCAAAATCAACACGAAGCTAGCTAACAACCCCAGCTATCTCACCAGAGGAAAGACAATGTCACCATGAAACTGGAAACGATAGGAAATTTCAAGGGAAACACGAACGCGATAAGATCAGACGAAAATTAGAGGGACGCTAGAGGCAGGGAGCCAAAAGCTAGATATTGGATAGATATAGCCATGAAGATGGCCAAGCAAAGGAAAAGATAAGAGAAAACAATTTCCTAGAAATCGGGCTTAGTAGAAACTTGCATGAAAGGAAATAGAAAGGGATAAAGGTACGAGTAAAGGTTTAAAGTTTAATCCACAAAATTTCTCCTTTCAGACTCATGGTGATAGCAAGGCAAAACATCCCAATAACAAAGGTCTCTTACAAGGGACCATCGTACCACAAATCATCAAAGTAAGGTACACCTAGATTTAACAAATCGATTACAACCCAATTCATCCACCCTTTCATATAGCACGGATTCCCAATTGCGGAATTGCAACTCAAGCATAATAACATTCTCTCAACTCCCTAATTTGACACATTCCCAAAGGTTTTAAAAACCGAAGAACCAATAAGGAATTCGCCATACTAATCTCTTTTCAACTCCTACAGCCACAAGGTAGAACACCGAACAAAACGTCATTACCAACATCATATAGCCCACGAGTTCATTATTAGCAAAGTACAACCTCAAGTAATATGGTTCAACTTACCGAAACCTTACTACCTCAAACGAGTCTCCGATACCATAAGATAAGATCATATCTTTAAATCCAAGAACTATAGCCAAATGCTTTTCCACCAAGCCTATACTCACAAACACACAATAGGAAACCACAAGACGTCACTTAACCTCAAAAAGTATTTCGCACCTCAAGATATCATTCAAAACTTCTTATTTACACCAATTAGACATATCATAAGCATGGTCTTCAAAACAATACTAAACTTCTAAGTCCAAAAGACTAAATTACTAATGAGTAAGAAGTCATAGCCAACTCATTCGACCTTACACCATCGAATATCATGAACTATTTACACACAAGTCATGGCAAGCATTTATACATTAAAATCATTAAACATACCTCACCACACTTTCCTCAAGGATACCAACTCTCACCACTATAGGGTGAAATTAGGTCTATACCATTTTCCTCAAATCACAAATTCATTCTAACAAACACTAATATTCCACAAAGTCTAAAATTCTTCCAACCAAGTACAATATGCCACAAACAAAAGGATATGGTGTCCACAAAAGGTCACATAAGGAAGTTGATGGTACAAATTGATAAAGAGGAGGAAGGTAAAAAGAGTAATTTCCAAGGGAAAAAGAAGTTAGATGATGAAGAAGCACTTAGATAGATGGAAGAGAGCATGATACATTAAGGACGAGAGAAAACATCGATGAGGAAGAAATACACTTCAATTAGGCTTGTAAATCTTCAAATCTTCGGTAGAGGATACTTCTTCTAAGTAACACAATGATCCACCTCAAAACGGTAGATACAAACAAACATAACATCACTCAACACAATCAAACAAACAAGTTAGAACCTAACAAACATCAAGTACACCAAAGACTACCACCTTAGGTCCTTAAGTCTACCCATCTCTCATTTATTATTTCAAAGTCAAGTAATTTAAGTTTAGGGTTCACGTGTGTGCGTCGGGAGCGATAAAGCTCTGATACCAACTGTGACAACCCTCGCGAATGCGGAAATATAAAACATACAAGCATGTGAATTATATAGCGGAAATATGAAGTTTTTAAAACTTTTATACATGCAAGAATAAGTATACGAGGAGTGTCAAATATTACAAACCAAAGTACGAAATAAACTACAACAAGAGACGAAGTCTCTCCAAATGTTAACAAAGTAAAAGTGTTTAGCAAAAAAGCTAAAATCGTCTAGAGGTGTTTCATCCAGGGACTACGCCCGCTAGCTCACACCCGAACCCAAAATATCATAGCAAAAAGCCATCCAAATCAAGCAACCTATTCATCCATGAAAAACATGAACGCCACAGTCAGTGGGGAGTAACTCTAGGTTCTCCCAGCCATATCACATTAAACGTACATAAAAAGAAATACAAAAGTAGAAGCATGCATATATAGATATACATGTGAGATACGATAAGGATAGATAGGCAATTCAATATTTAATGATAAGAGCATATGGAATACAAATCCGAATCCATCATGTGATACAAAGACTCGGGGAAGACACTCTTAGGCAACCGAATACGCTCACTAGGGCTTGCATCTCACCGTTAGCGGTATAAGTTTGATAAGATTGAGACTCGACAAAAAAACCATGCCAAGTCATGGTATGATCATGAATAATCAATCATGTAATCATCCATCCACACATAACAATACAATGACGACCTCTCTCACGGTAAATGAAACGCACTAGCACCGTGTACATGGCAAGTATGATTAAAAGGCATCCACGGGATAAGACATATACCCTGAACGCATACACAATTCAATTCATTTCGTATATGTAGACTAATTTCCTCTTGGTAGGACGACGATAATAATACGGTCCTAGTCTAAACCTGGCCAGACTCTCGGGATAAGACATTTCCCCGATTCGACATGTGGTAAGACGTTCCACATCCAAAAGACTCGATCATACAAAAGACGTCGAGTACCCCAAATTCGGTCAACCTTCACGAAAGAGGCGGAAAAGAGCACAAGCCTCATAACAAGCGGTACGCTACATGCAAATGACACCACCTCGCAAGTACACAACATTTGACGGCCGGGTCGATCAACGCAAAGCGTTCGCTTCCCAACAACGTCGTCGTATGCCCACTAACACATGCAATTAAGGAGTAGGATACATCCCCGTTCCGACATTCCAGCCTTACGAACGTGGAGGTAGCCAAGGGAATGAGAGTACAAAGCACATAACAAAATAGTGCTCAAACCGTATCATTTGTAAAAACCGACTTTAAGTGGGACATAGCAAAAACCGTCACAAAACATGAGAATAGGGAATTATATAAACTTAACTATGATAAAAATGAATCAATACATGATACATAAGCATTGTAACAAGTTTATGAAGCATAATGAATAAAAACATAAATCACCTCTCCAAAACAACGTTGTTTGGAAACCAACTAAAACAAGGGTCCACTTCAAACGGGCATAACTAGAGTTCTAGACATCCAAATGCAGAAATTGCAAATGGAGGTGATAGCTTATCCTCTTACGGTTTCAACGGGATGTCACAAGCCCAAAACAAGCAAGTAACGAAGGAGATATGATCATTTTACGAAAAGGGGTCAGTGCAGGAAAACTGCAGTCGGCAGCGAGTAACGCTGCCAGCGCCCCACGACGCTGCCAGCGTTTAAGAACGCTGCCAGCGTCCTACACGGGACTGAGGCACGATCAAACCCCAACATGTTATCAACGAAAATCCTCATTTATCATCACAAACCATCAATTCTCATATCAATTAACAACTAACAACAACCATCATCAACAACACAATTCCTATGATTACTAATCCTAATCTAAATACGATTACTAAAATTGAAAACACATAAAACACATAAATGATATCGAGTAACCCTTCACCGTTACCTTTTCCACTAGATAGTAATCTTTGTCGGGGTATAGAAAGTCTCCACCTTAACAAAGACGACAAAAGATGAATATAATTCACCTTTGAGAAAGACGGAAAGTTTGAAAAGCGAGAAAGACGGTAATTTTATTATCAATACGGATAGAGGAAGATAAGAGGGGAAGAATAAGACGAACTTACGTGAATTTGAGCAAGAAATGAGCGAGATATGACGATTCTAAGCTTGGATCAAAATGGAGTGCAAGGTTTTGATGGTTTTCTTAAGGAAGAAGCAAGAGTTATGTTTGTGTGAGAATGAATTAGGTTAAGGTGAGTATGAGGAGAGTTAGTGGAAAAAGTCAAGAAAAGTCAAAGACGGCTTAAGACGGGATTCTTTTGAAATCTCGCGTAAAATCCAAATACGGACTCGGAAATTCTAAATTCGACACGAAAAATTTAATTCTCAACTAAAACTAAATTTCGCTGAAAAGTATCCGTAAAATATTTTTACTATTGAAATAGGGTACATTTGCGGGTGTTACAGTATGTGACATGTAAGTGATGTGAATTGCTCATGGACTATCTTTTTTTTTAAAGTTAATTACTTCTATGATATACGGAATAAAAACAATATATAATCAACTGATGAAGGAAAATCCAATGAAATCTGAATAATATTAATTAATGATGATAAATAATTTCTAAGATCGAATAAATCGAATAAAATAGACTTAAAATAACAACAAAATTTAAAAAACAATGGCGTAAAACGGAAATAAAAATATGCAAAACTTATGAGTAAACATTCACATAAATAATTTGAAATAAGTTCAAAATAATTAAATATGATATACTTGCATGAAATGAAACAATAGCTAAAAAATCATCAGATACTGGACATATTATTAGATTAGATTAGATTAAAAAAAAAAAGGCAAAAGCGACTAATTTCCTAGAAAAATAAAATGATAAAAAATGATGTTAATGGAAAATAAGCATATACAAAAGAATCGATTAAAAATGGGGATTACACTTTGCAATTGCCAGAAATCGCTTGCAATAAGAGTCATACATATTTTTCTTTGAAAATCTTTATAAGCTACAATTCATGCATGAATATCAAATAGTTTGATTGAGGGTCACCATTTACTTAGGGAGAAACATAGCTTTAGGATTTTATATATTCTGGGTCAATGACAAAGAGCGGCGGAAGAAGTTTGTAAGTGAAAATTATGAATGAAACAAAAAATAAAAGTGAGGGATGACAGATTAGTTAGCAATAATGGGTAGGTGTGGGGCCAAATTGGTATGTAGATTTTATATTAGGGTTATCACAAAATCTCATTAAAGACGGGTCGATTCGTTTTAAGCTTAAAATGGGTCAAATCTTTATGGGCAAGTGAGGATGCAAGTGGGAGTCAAATGAAGCCCCCCATTTATCCCCCCATTTGCTCTTTGTGAGACTGACTTAACCTGTCTTAAGCCGTCTTAAAGGAAACTTACTGTTGTGTTATATGGGATGACTGACGAGGGTTGGATTTTTTAGGGGTTGTTATACCGGGTAAATTTGTTAATCCTACTATATATTCCCTCCATTCTAATAATTTATTTACCTTCAACTAAAATACTCACATAATATCATAGGTAAAGAAATGATTGAGAGAAAGAGAAATAATATCTTTATGTGTCCATTTATAGACGACTTATTATTTGTGTCAGCTCAATTTTTGCAAAGAGGTTATACGAGGATCTGACAGTGCTTGTCGCGAGCCCGATACAAAGATAAATTACCCAGACTAGGCTAATAACAAATTAATGTAATTAGGGAAGTAGGGGTCGATCCTCAGGGAGATGGTGTTTCCTATAAGATGTGAAGTGCCTCGCAATTGGTCTTATCTAACGAATATCTGGGTTTTGGGAATTTAGTTTCTAAACTACTACAAGGCATAAACGAAAACGAAATAAAAGCAAATGGAAATGAAAACAATAAAGCAAGTGATGAAAACAATGATGAAAAGCATCTAGGGAAGTACGTTCACACATGTAGATTGATATATTGATGAAATTGGATTCGGAACATGCAAATAATTCATTGTGAGTTCTAAGAATGATGTGTTCATTACAATCATAGACCAGATGGTCTAGCAGGCTTTTAGGCAATTTACTAGGTCTTAATCTACCATGTCATGTTTTGTCTATTCAATTCACGTATCTCTACCTTGGAAAAGAATTCCATTTTAGTCAATGATTTCCGGCCAGGAATTGTTAACTATCGTTATAGTCCAAACATGCATAGACACAATGTTTTAAAAGCACAATTTCTTTTATCCAATTATCATCTTTTAATCAATCTAACATGGCTACCCCACACCCTATAAAGGTGACTATTCACTCATGACGATGTCTAAATCTAAGATGATATTAACAATGAAGACTAGGATAGACATGTTTTAAGACTTTCTATGTGGCGATAATAACGACGCTAAAATGACAATCTAATGAAACGAAATGACAATTATAATGGTACTAAAATGAATCTAAGATAACATGGATAGAAAAGAACAATCAAATGGAAAACATAAAGACATTAAACAAAAGCTAAGATAGGAATACCTAGGTGACGATCAACAATGAAAGCGATAACAATAATAGAAATCCCTTGCATAGAATAATCGTTCCTTGAATTACAACACTTGAACCCAACAAAGTAGATTACAAAGATTGAAACTCTTATTGATCTAAGCTAAGCTTTTCATGTAGAAAGGACAGAAATAAACTAAGAAATAAAGAAGAAAAGAAGAAGAAAATGAGAGAAGAGAGACTAGTTCTCCCTTCCTCCTAATCTAAAGAGAAAATGTAAGAAGAGAAGAAAGGATGAGAAGAGGATGTAAGATGTGAGATGTTGAGAAGAGGGGCTGGAGCATCCTTTATATAGCATTAGGGTTTCGTGGGGAAGGGGTCGAGCATTGAACATATAGGACAAAAGAAGGAAGTTGAAGCAATTTGCTCGAAGCAGCAAGGATACCCGATCGGGTACACACTTACCCGATCGGGTAAGTTGTCATCTAGAAGCTTTTGACTATCGTTTCATCTCCCTTTGCTTTGACTTGACTTCCATCATCCCCCTTGACCTCTTGAGTCGGGTTTGTTGATAGGGTTTGATGTAAAGTGATGAATTCTTCCGCCTAACTGATTGATCTTCCGACAACTGCGACATCGTCTTTACTCCTTCTCTCTTTTGAATTAGTGAACCTTCTTGAAATGCCTTTGACATGGTCAAGCTTGCTTCTTCAAATCGTCGGGTTCTAGGCAAATGCTCGGGAATATAGAAAAAGGGCGTAGAAACGTCACTTTCCCTACAAAACAGGTTAGAACATAGGAATTCGCCTAGAAGACGATATTAGCTCATAAAATGGCTTAACAAAGCACAAATGACATACAAAACCGAGCTAAAATGGGGATTAAAATCATACAAATATTCACTTATCAGGATCTTACACCATATATGCGGAGTATATGATCCGACCCGAAAATAATATTTTAATATTCATTATTATTAAGTGATAATGTATATTGACCCATGTTCAAGGTATTATCCTTATTTATTAAAGCAACAACCACAGAGCAGCTCATTGCATGATCTTTTGACAAATGGACTCTCACGGCACACTCGAACACTCATTGCATGTAAAAGGTGATTTTTTTATTTGTAAATGTTTTTGAGACACTCACCTATCTACGACTTATGAAAATGTGTCCGCAATCTAATATGGTAAACAATTCAAAACACAAGTCAAAGATCACAATGCACATAGAAAAGAAGCCGAAAAGATGAGAAGAAGGCTTTGGGAAATGGGTGAAAGGTGGACAAACAGTTATGGTCATGTGAAGGTTCGAATGAGCTAGCAAGTGACCAATGATAAATGAATACTCAATCCAAACTTTCGGTTAATTCCCAAAAGACGAAAAACGAAGCCAGAAGTAACGGATTGGCTTATTACACACGAAACACGAGAGTGAACCCCTTCTAACATTGAATCGACATTTTGAGAAGATACTCAGAACTTCTTCTTTTTTATTTCTTTTTTCTTTTTCCGATTTTTTTCTTTTCGATTTTTCCATTTTTTTCTTTTGAACATCACTTCTTGAATATTTTTCGTTCTCCAAATTCACTTTGTCATTAAGGAACAAAATCTTCTCAAAAGAGCACCCATACACCATAGTCTAGCTACTAGCTCAAAAGGTAGGCAGTTTTTATATGTAGCTATTATTTTTGTGAAGCATTTGTATGAAGGGGCTTATTTTGAGGGGTAATTCAAAGTGAAAAAGGCTTCAAATCTTAGTGAATCATGAATGCAATGCTTATAGGAATGAAATGAGAACCATACTTATGCGTTTTGACATGACACACATCACAAGGAGAACTACACACACCTAGATGAGACTGGGTATAGATGTACCAGCCTAAGGAGGTTCTACCTTACAATATATGTAACTTGCCAAATGTCAAGATCAAGCGTACTCATCTATAGATTCATTCCATGCCTACTGTGTACAAGACTTCCCCATGTATGCACAATTCAATGAATATTGAATCATTATCTTTTGAAAGCTCTAAGTTTGGGAAATGTAACATGATAGCATAGTAAACAAGCAAGCAAAGCATGAAAAGCATTCAATTGTGTTCAGAAATTTTTAAATTTTCTCAAAAATCTTCTCTTTCTTTTTATTCAAAATTTGAAAAATGATCAACTAAAATGCAAAATGGGAAAATGCAATCCCTCCCCCAAGCTAAACATCACATTGTCCTCAATGTGAGCACAAAGACAAAATATGCAATGAGATGTTTAATGGGGAAAAGGAAAAATGAAAGAAGAGTGAAGCGTACTAGTCGGCGCGGACTCCCCCAAGCTAGTCTTTTGGACTTGACAAGGAAGGTCTTTATAGATTCTTCAAAACTCTTTCATCTGCAAAATAAATCCTAACAATGAAAAAGGAAATACAAAAATAAAAATGCAAAAAGAAAAGGAACACGGGTTGCCTCCCGAGAAGCGCAATTTAAAAGTCTTGCTAGACTCCATTTCTTTCTTTGATCATCCTTTATCTTTAAGCTCACTATCATCCAAGCTCATCTTCATAGCGTTCTTTACATTCTCCATCCATGCCAAGCTTTTCCGGGAATAGCCCCTTCTAGCACTTTTAGCAGTAGTGCTTTTAGTATGCTCACCTGCAAGAGAATCAACACTAACATGTGCCTCCAACGGATCCGTTAGTAAGGATCGAGGCATAGAAGAAACAATAGAAGAGTCATCAACATCAAGCACATAACATGAGTCTTCTAGCACAGACTCCTAACGGTGGAATTTTTACTAAAGGTCACCTTGTCATCTCCTATCTCTAATGTCAACTTCCCATTCTTGACATCAAAAACTGCACCAGTGGTGTGCAAAAAGGGTCTTCCCAAAATGATTGGGATTTGAGAGTCCTTGGCCATGTCAAGTACTAGAAAGTCAATGGGAATGAAAAACTTACCAACTTTGACGGGCACATCTTCTAAAACACCCATAGGTTGTTTTAGAGAACGGTCCGCCATTTGCAAAGTAATATTAGTGCATTTCAAAGCACCCATGTTAATTTTTTCAAACATAGAAAAGGGCATGACACTTACACTAGCACCTAGGTTGCAAAGGGCCTTATCAATGTTAAACGTGCCTATAGTGCAAAGGATGGAGTAACTACCAGGGTCCTTAAGTTTTGGTGGAGACTTATTTTGAAAGAGTGCACTACACTCTTCAGTGAAAGCTACGGTCTTAATCTCATTGAAGGATCTCTTCTTTTTTAGGACTTCCTTCATAAACTTGGAATAAGAAGGCACTTGGGAAAGCAATTCAATGAAAGGGACTGTTACCTTTAAATTCTTGACGACGTCAAGGAATTTACCATACTTTGCCTCCTCCTTGTGCTTGGCTAATCTTTGGGGAAATGGGACTTTGATCTCAATAGGAATTTCGGGCTCTTTCCCTTTTGACATGGGCACCTCATCCTCAACATCAACAACCACGGGCTCATCATTATGCTTACCACTTCTCGAGGATATGGCATTTACAGTTTCGTGAGGTTGGTAACATTGTGAAGGCAGCTGCCCTTGCTTTTGGTGGGTATTAGAAGAGGTATATTGGGAAATTTTAGCTTCCAACAATTTGATGGCGTCATCCTTAGCTTGATCGCTCTCCTGGAATTGAGCTATTATGGTGTCTTGCCTTTGAGCCAATTGCAGCATCATGGCTTCAAGTTTACTTACACCATTGTCACTTTGCTGAAGTGTAGAGGATTGAAATTGTTCTAGCTTTTGTGTGAGAAGGGCTACTTGAGTTTGTAAAAGTGTCAAAGTGGGGTCCTCTTGCTTAGATTTCGATGGTATGGAGCGGGAATTTCTATATTGAGAATCGTGAATTGCCATGGATTCAATGGTAGTGTGAGCAATTTCAACATTAATTTGATCAAATCTTCCATTGTTAGCAGAATCCAGGATTCGACGGGACTCTATATAACACCCATTATAGAATGTGATGGCAAGGAGCCATGGATCTATCCCATGATGAGGACACTCCCTTTGCAAGTCCTTGTACCTCTCCCAAGCTTCATATAGGCTCTCATCATCCCCTTGTTGGAAACCAGTGATTTGACTTCTCAACAAAGCGGTCTTCTCTGGAGGAAAGTACTTTTGGTAGAAGGCAAGAGCTAAACTCTCCCAATCGGTGATACCTAATGTAACCTTATCAAGGCTATGTATCCACAACTTTGCCTTACCCCTCAAAGAAAATGAGAAGAGCATCTCTCTAATTTGCCCTTGGGTGACTCCAGTTTGTCTAATAGTGGAGCAATAGTCACAAAAGTTTTGGATGTCAAGGTTGGGATCTTCCGTGGCATTGCCACTAAATTGGCTTCTTTCTATAAGGTTAATGAAGGCAGGTTTGGTTTCAAAGTTTTGGGATCGATTTGGGGTGTAGCATTACCCCTTGGAAGTGTTTCTGCGGTTGGTTTGGAATGGTCTGAAAGTCGAACCATTTTATTTTGTGAAGATGAAGATGGAGTGTTGTTTGAAATTTGATTGGTTTTTGTGAATGGAGATGAGAATGGATCTTCTTCTTCTTCTTCAAGATTAGATAAAATATCCGAGTATTTCTCACAATTACGACCTAAAATTGAAGTATCAGAAGCTTTTAAAATTTTGTTGAATAGCTTTCGGCTCCTACGCTGAGTTCTTTCTAGGTCGGGGTCTAAAGAGATAAGGGTCCCTAGTCTAGAAGATCTAGGCATAAGATTGAAAGTTAAGATGAAAAATCAAGAGAGGTCTAAAGGAATTTGGGTTCCTAAAGACTAGATAAAACTAATTGCGATAAAAATCACAAGAAAAAGGAAAACTAAACCGTGCTCCCCGGCAACGGCGCCAAAATTTGATCGTGCTTGTCGCGAGCCCGATACAAAGATAAATTACCCAGACTAGGCTAATAACAAATTAATGTAATTAGGGAAGTAGGGGTCGATCCTCAGGGAGATGTTGTTTCCTATAAGATGTGAAGTGTCTCGCAATTGGTCTTATCTAACGAATATCTGGGTTTTGGGAATTTAGTTTCTAAACTACTACAAGGCATAAACGAAAACGAAATAAAAGCAAATGGAAATGAAAACAATAAAGCAAGTGATGAATTAACAATGATGAAAAGCATCTAGGGAAGTAGGTTCACACATGTAGATTGATATATTGATGAAATTGGATTCGGAACATGCAAATAATTCATTGTGAGTTCGTAAGAATGATGTGTTAATTCATTACAATCATAGATCAGATGGTCTAGCAGACTTTTAGGCAATTTACTAGGTCTTAATCTACCATGTCATGTTTTGTCTATTCAATTCACGTATCTCTACCTTGGAAAAGAATTCCATTTTAGTCAATAATTTCCAGCCAGAAATTGTTAACTATCGTTTTAGTCCAAACATGCATAGACACAATGTTTTAAAAGCACAATTTCTTTTATCCAATTATCATCTTTTAATCAATCTAACATGGCTACACCACACCCTAGAAAGGTGACTATTCACTCATGACGATGTCTAAATCTAAGATGATATTAACAATGAAGACTAGGATAGACATGTTTTAAGACTTTCTATGTGGCGATAATAACGACGCTAAAATGACAATCTAATGAAACAAAATGACAATTATAATGGTACTAAAATGAATCTAAGATAACATGGATAGAGAAGAACAATCAAATGGAAAACATAAAGACATTAAACAAAAGCTAAGATAGGAATACCTAGGTGACGATCAACAATGAAAGCGATAACAATAATAGAAATCCCTTGCATAGAATAATCGTTCCTTGAATTACTACACTTGAACCCAACAAAGTAGATTACAAAGATTGAAACTCTTATTGATCTAAGCTAAGGTTTTCATGTAGAAAGGACAGAAATAAACTAAGAACTAAAGAAGAAAAGAAGAAGAAAATGAGAGAAGAGAGACTAGTTCTCCCTTCCTCCTAATTTAAAGAGAAAATGTAAGAAGAGAAGAAAGGATGAGAAGAGGATGTAAGATGTGAGATGTTGAGAAGAGGGGCTGGAGCATCCTTTATATAGCATTAGGGTTTCGTGGGGAAGGGGTCGAGCATTGAACATATAGGACAAAAGAAGGAAGTTGAAGCAATTTCCTCGAAGCAGCAAGGATACCCGATCGGGTACACACTTACCCGATCGGGTAAGTTGTCATCTAGAAGCTTTTGACTATCGTTTCATCTCCCTTTGCTTTGACTTGACTTCCATCATCCCCCTTGACCTCTTGAGTCGGGTTTGTTGATAGGGTTTGATGTAAAGTGATGAATTCTTCCGCCTAACTGATTGATCTTCCGACAACTGCGACATCGTCTTTACTCCTTCTCTCTTTTGAATTAGTGAACCTTCTTGAAATGCCTTCGACATAGTCAAGCTTTCTTCTTCAAATCGTCGGGTTCTAGGTAAATGCTCGGGAATATAGAAAAAGGGCGTAGAAACGTCACTTTTCCTACAAAACAGGTTAGAACATAGGAATTCGCCTAGAAGACGATATTAGCTCATAAAATGGCTTAACAAAGCACAAATGACATACAAAACCGAGCTAAAATGGGGATTAAAATCATACAAATATTCACTTATCAGGATCTTACACCATATATGCGGAGTATATGATCCGACCCGAAAATAATATTTTAATATTCATTATTATTAAGTGATAATGTATATTGACCCATGTTCAAGGTATTATCCTTATTTATTAAAGCAACAACCACAAAGTAGCTTAGGTGGCGCTCTGTGGTTGTAAGTCAATAAGTCAAAATAAACTTTTTCATTTGGAGCCATGATCTGTGTACCATTTAAATATGTTTTGCTATTTACACATTGCCTACTCACTCTCAATTTTTTCAATTAGAAAATTACATCAGCTTTAACAATAGAATTTAAAATATACAATGCACAAATTGTCATATTAAAAAAAATATATAAAAAAACAATTGATCAAAATTTCGCATGTATAGAAAAATGAGCAGATGTGAAAATAAGGATTTTCTCAAAAAATTAGCCAACTCATTACCAACTACTATTAAAATCATCATTCAAAAATATACTACGCTATTAAAATCAACCTGCAATGATTTAGATATATTATAATGACTAGCAATTTTATATAAACCAGAAATCACAAAAATTAAATCAACATTCATTCAAATCAAGATGCATGTGTTTTAAAAAAAACCATTGAGTATTAAACTAAGAAATCAAAAATATTATTATCATCAATTACTAACAAATCTCATAAATCCACATCAACCACATGCATCTCACGTTATAAAGAAATACGACGAATTTAATCAAATATAAAATGTACTTGACTAAATATCAATGAAAAATCGAATTTTCATATGCTTCAAAGTATTTTGAAAAATAGATTTTGAATCTTTTCGGCATGACATGATGAATTTATGAGACTGTAAGATATAATGAAATTAAATATAAGACTATAAGATATAATGAAACTAAATATGGGAATATGTGATTAAAAATAATAATGATAAAAATATAGCGAGAGAGAGGGAAGAGAGCAAAGAGTATGTTGTCATTGTGCGGTGAAACTAGATTGTATGGTAGCTCCTAGGTTATAATCGGTTCTAAATCAACAATCATCTTGGGCTTTAATACTTTCTGGGCTCTTTTCTATATTTGTTTGGTTTTTATATGGGTCATTCTAGAATAGTTCATGGGAAAAAGTAGATTGTATTAACAAGACGACTTTGTGGCACATTTTCATTTTAGACGGGTATATTAGTCTTAATTTTAAGACGGTTCAACTCATATAAAAGACTAACATGATGCATTGAAATTGGCAAAAGGGTTTATCGTCTACCTAATGTTTATATAAAATACTACCTATTGTTTATCGTCTTAAGTAAGACCAATTGTCTTCGTCTTAAGTAAGATAAATTAAAGAGAGAAGAGCCTGCCTAGATATGTTAGATGAGTCGGTGTGCCAGATTTTAGATTACAAAACGAGTTGGATCATATACGGGCTGGAAAAATATTCTCTTTAAAAAAAATCAAATTTAATATTATTATTTTAATATATTCATTTCTTAGATCACTTATTCTGAAGAAATTATAAAAGCAGTTATTTCAATAAGGATTTTATTATTAAATAAAATAAAAATTTATTTTTTTACGATAAAATTTACAATTTGCACGGGTCACAAATTATTTAGACCGATTCACTTTTACTAATTTTGTTTTATTTTCATCAAAATAATTTTGTTCGATATGTAAGTCGGTTTTCTGAAGTCGTCAGAGTTCAAATTTAGCTAACAAGAGGATATATCATACTATAATAACATTAAGCCAATTGAGCCTGATAATTACAAATAAAAATTATAATCTATATATAATAATAAAAAGACAAGCTAACCACCTATTCTAATGCCACATCTACATTTTCAATGATCTAGACAATTCACATCCACATCACCAAATCATTTATTAGCAAAAATAATAAAGAAATAAAACACCACATTACACCATCCCCTCCTTTACAAGAATTTAGAGCACCACAAACATTAAAATTTGTCTTTTTTAACTTTAAAGTAAATTAAATGCCTTATACAACAATTAAACATCAAAGTAAGTTCTAAATTTTAATTCTACGATTTCGTTGTTAAAATAAGTTATCTCATAAAAAAATAAATGAATCACGTTTGATCACTACAAGTCTATAACTTTTACTCCATTTGTAAATGTTATCTTATTTTACTAACTTAGGACATGTGAAAAATTGTGCGGGCATATAAATTGAACATATAAATAAGTTTTAATTTTTTATAGTTACAACATCATATTAATTTAATTGTGCAATATAATGTTGTATAATTGTACCCATTAATTTAAATGAATTGGTTACGTATAAAAAATAGCTTAAAAATAAAATAAAATATTTATTTAAATCATATAACGTACTTTAAATATTATATAATGTAGCAAATTAAAATCATAGTACAAGGATACCATAGAGAACATTACAAGGATACTCTTCTAAAGCCATGTTATCCTCTTTAACAACAAAAATTATATTGCAATGAAAAAAAAGTAATAAGAAAAAATCACGGCCACAATTAGTGGTGTCATGTGAAATTGACACGGTTAAGGATGACAACTATGTAAATATAGGAGAAATAAATTATAAGTAATATATATTGGCCAATGATGAAAATGAGCAATAGATCTACCACATATTCAATTAACACAGTTAATTTTGTATCACAATTCTCAACGTCCAGTTAACGAGTGTCATATTACCTTCATCATGGTTACTCATGTATCACATTTATTTACCCATATAATATAATATCTTATATATAAATTAAAATTAAACTGTTGTTATTGTTCTCACCAAAGTCAAATAAAACTACATAAAGTATAATTGAGGTGAGATATCTTTATTTGTCTATTTTAACAAAAAAAATGCTACAAAGATGTCAACATGTTTCATACTAACGAGGTTACAGTCATGCGTAAACTAAAACAATTAATCTCAAACACACCCGTGATTTTCACGGGTACAAAAACTAGTTAAAATCTAAAAACATAAGGATGACTTTGTAACTTAACTATTAGATTTGTAATTTAAAATTATTTAACAAAATATAGAGAGATTTTATTGCTTTATTTGAATTTTTTTTTTAAATAATTAATTTTAAAATGAGATAATTTTATCATAATAAAAAATTCTTATATATAATTTTTTTAATAACAAAATTGGAATAGCATACCCGTGCAATTTGCACGGATTTAAAACTAGTACAATTAGCTTAGAATGTGATGTGGGTGTGATGTGGCAATGGTAAGCTAGTTGTAAAATGGTAACTAGCTTACCACTAGACTTGTAAGCTAGAAAATGTGAAATGCATATCAATAAGGCACTCAACATGCCTTTTATTATGGTATTGATAAATGTGATAAAAGAAGAATTTAAAAAAATTATCTTTATTACCAACATGTGATGGTATTGACTTGTTTTAAGTTTAAGATAGATAGTGAACATCTAAAGTAAGACTTACTGTTATACTAATACATAGAACTCCCAACATTCCTAAACTAGATTTAATGGTCGTGCGATGCACGAGCCTAGAAATAACGTCATCTCATTTAATTTTCGTAAAAGGCTAACAATAGGATATATCATGATAATAGATTAAAAATAATTGATTATTTGATTGTTATTAGAATCATACTTTATGCTAAAAGAAAATAATTAATACATTGTTCGAAACCAAATCTATTAAGTTAGCTTTAATTTGAGTTAAATTAATTAAATATGAATTAACTTAAAGAAATTCTAGGTTTTATTATCCATAATAGTATCTTATCGATTTTATTATTAAAGTTATGTGTAAGATAGTGGTAAATAATCAGTTAACCACCTAACTACCTAACTGATAGGGTTATATATAAAAGTAATAATGAAAAACACAGTCCTTTAATTTTTACGGTTAAAGCTAGAGTATGAGTATGGAGCAATTTCACACGGCCAGTAAATGAGTCCTAAATCATATATTGTGACATACTTACCTTTTTTGGTTGTGGGGTTACTGACCTCATACAATAACTTAAGTAAATATAATGTAAGACAGTTTACATTGTGTCTGTCGTAAATTTTTTCTAACAATTAACTTATATAAATAAACTTTTGATGTTTGACCTTTTAACTCATCAAACTTTGAGTTCGTATGAAGTTTGACAATTAAATTATTAACTTTTAACAATATTAGTCTATTAATTAATAATACGCATACACGTTCAATAATAATAGCAATGCATGCATGCTTTTCCAAGTTTACCAAAAAAAAAACAGTAATCACATACTACAATATCTTGACATTATTTCACCCTCACCTTTCATAATGCACGTATACATTAAGGGGTCGTTTGATTCAAGTGAGTAGAATGGAATGGATTAGAATCTCATACCATAGAGGGATAGATTGAGATTCCCATACCACTCTAGCATCTCCAATGGTTATATACAAGGACCTGCTTGCAATTTTGTATAATTTTCAAGCAGGTTGCTCACCATTGGAGACATAAAAATACAACCTGCTTGAAAGCTACACCTGCTCTACCAAGCTACATGCTTGATTTCAATTAGCTTACTTTTTATTGGTTGATTATGTACAGTGGACCCATTCAAGCTACAAGAAGTATGTAGCTCACCATTGTTGGGGTATGTAGCTTAAAAGCAATGTTGCTAGAAATATATATGTGGCAAGTCAAGCTACAAATAAAAATGGCACATCATTAAAGATGCTCTAAACTTGTTTGGTAGGTTTATTTTTTATACTGGAAAGGAATGGAGTTAGAAACTGGGGGTGAAACTTAGATATGGAATTCTAGGGGGTTGGAATGGAGTTAGAATCCATCAAGTATCTAACTCCATTCCAAAACAAGCCAACCAAACACTAGATTTGCCCAACTCCATTTCAATCCATTCCAAATCTCTCAACCAAACACCCCCTAAGTACCATGGATGCATCCTCTACCATGTAAAACGAACTTGCTGAAATGTTCTAAGCAATGTCTTGTGACATTGTTTGTAATTTATGAATGCCCGTCTTTCACCAAAAAAAAAAGAAATGTTCTAAGCAATTTCGCCTAATTTCATTTATTGATTATATGTGTACATAATACTTAGAATTGATGTTTGACAGATGATAAAATTCTATTTTTATATTAAATTTATTTTAATGTTATTTTTAAGTGTTTTAAAAAAGTTGGTGCATATAATATTTTAGAATATGATGTTTGATTAATGATTAAATTCTAAATTTATATTTAATTCGTTTTAACTTTATAATTAAGTTTTTTTAAAAATTTTGAGACTACCACGTATTACGAAAATATATATATATATATATATATATATATATATATATATATATATATATATATAGGAGCGGGTTCCGGTGCGAACTGAAGTACAATACGAACTTACGAACTAACTTAATAAACAACAAATCAAACAAAATTCAGACTCCAATGACATTTCCGTACTTCCCTTTCTCCCAACCCTCAACTTTCCTCTTCCTATCAACTCTCCCTCCACCTTCACCAGCCATCACGCCGTTGATCTGACGCCGACTATGACGGAGCTGCTCCGACGCCGGTAATCCCCCAGCGATATTTCCCGACGACTGATTGTGCGCGACCACCATCATTTTTTTCTCCTTCATTCATTGTTGCGGTCACCACTTCCCTTCTCCGACAACTCACTTCATCGAACTCTCACCGTTAATTTCCAAACTTTTCAGCGCGTCTCCTTCTCAGATGAGTTATTTACTTGAAACTTATTATTGATTCTAGATCTACTAGCTAATCGACTGGAAATTAATGTGTCGGTGACTCGGTGGTAGTGGGGTCTAGGGTTGGCCGACGACGATTAAAAGTGGTGGCGAAGTAAAATAGGCGACGATGATGTGGTGTTTGTGGGTGGTTGTGTGTGGCTCGGGAAGATGGCGAAATGGGTAAAGAAATGTATCGAATGATTACAACAGTCTCTTCAAAGTAATCTTCTCGAGCATTGCCTGTCAACATTAGGCATATCAACCAGAGGAGGCACGAGTCGAGTGATACAAAGGCACCCTCTCCAATGAGGCATGTTTTAGCAGTCGGGCAGCTGTAATTCATGTCATAATGCATTGTTCTACTCAAATGGAATTGCTCTGTGAATGTTGGCCATAGAAGCAATGCTGCTGCTAGTTCTGCAGTTAACCAGTCTCCATTCAAGAGTTTACCAAGATACATATCTAGCATCCTTGTGTAAGGTGGTCTAAATGAAGGGGAATTATTATTTAACAATTTTGTACCTTTATTGATTCTCATCTGTACTGTATACAAAATAATACGTCACTCATGCCTACCATTAGATAAATTTTGAGCATGGTTGGTGATTTCTTCTGTTGGAGAATTGTTGCTCCAATCTTGAAACTTGATTGTATTTGTCGTTTCTGTAATATGTGTACAAATGCTGAAGAAATTGTTTCTCTTTATATGTACACAAAAAGAAAAAACCAAATATTGAATAGCTCTATAACATCAAGGTCAAAGGCCCATAATGTCATCCAGAAAATGCTGGCGAGCTTAGGAGATCCTTATGTATCTAGCTACGTGTGAGTGTATCTAGCTACTTACAAGGATGTATCTAGCAACTTAAAGAATTTTATCTATCAAATTAGAAGGATGTATCTAGCAACCTAAAGAAATGTATCTAGCAAATTAAATGTATGTATTTAACAACCTAAAGAAGTGTATCTACCTAGTTAAATGGATGTATCTAATAACATAAAGAAGCGTATCTACCTAGTTAGAGGGATGTATCTAGCAACTCAAAGGAGTGTATCTACCTAGTTATATGGATGTATCAAACAACCTAAAGAAGCGTATCTACCTATTTAGAGGGATGTATCTAGCAACTCAGAGAAGTGTATCTACCTAGTTATAGAGATGTATCTAGCAACTCAAAGGAGTGTATCTAACTAATTAGAGAGATGTATCTAGCAATTCAACGAAGTGTATCTAGCAAGCTAAATGTATGTATCTAGCAACTTAAAGGAGTGTATCTATCGAGTTGGAGAGATGTATCCAACAACTTAAAGGAGTGTATCTAACAAACTAAATGTATGTATTTGCAACTTAAAGGAGTGTATATAGCAAGTTTAAGGTGTGTATATAGCAGCTTAAAAGGGTGTATCTAACAAAATAAAGATATGTATCTGACAACTTAAAATAATCTATCTTGTTGGAGGTTTATTTTTAGAAACTTAAAGTGTATCTAGCTAGTAAGATGCATGTATCTAGCAAGTTTAACGAGTGTATCTAGTGTACTAAATTGTAATATCATGGACGATCGATGGTATAATTATATTACTGTATTTTATACATTTAACTTGTATTTACTTTATTTTTATACATTTAACTGGTATAATTATATTACTGTATTTTGAAATCATATCAATGCTGCATTAGTAGCAACAACGGCAAACACGCTGCAGCGACCTCTCGATACTTAATACTCCCAGACTGTAGAAATTTCAGCCTGAATTACTTGCAGCTGCCAGAACCAAAGGCTTTGAGGAACTCTCATTGATCAGAAACTGTTGATCTTCAGCAAGTGATTCTTCCACAAGCCTAGATAACTTCTCAACAATTTCTCCAGCACTTGGCCTTAAAGACGGCTTATCATCGACACATTCCCTTGCTAGATTAGCCAAGTTCATCGCGCCATCAAATGGATAATTCTCCCCTAAGTCTTTATCAATCCCAAACCAACCCCAAACCTGTTTCACGCACCACCAACCACGACATCAACCCCTCACCCTCTTTGACACTCATTTCACATCCTCTAGCCAATGTTGTTCTCATGACTACCACCAAACCACTACCGCAACGCCATAATTTTGCCACCATGGCCACAGCTCCATCGAACATCAACCACATTACCTACAACAACAAATCTGCATAGGCTCACACCAGCGATAACTTGGTCGACGCGCCTCACAACCACCATAGATCTCATTTGTGTGAAAAAAATGATTGAAATCATAGATATATGAAACTCAAGAAGAATTTAAAAAACAAAAAAACCAACGCACTGATGACATTTTCGGAAATCCGAGACAAATAATTCATATTTTGGCCGAAAATCACCATAGTGTGGTGATGGTACGACATTCAGTCCGACGACTTGACAAGATTCAGAGGAGAAAGAAAATGGAGAATAAACGGAGTTTAGGTGATCGCCGGCGAGTTATGACGGAGTTTCGGTGATCGCCGGCAAGTAACGACGGAGCTCCGGCGTAGTTGGTGGCCGGTGTCTGCTGGTTGTGTTGGATGACAATATATGGCTACCGAGGTTAGGGGTTGGGTATTGGGTGTAAGGGAGAGGATATGAGATAAAGTGTTTAATATCAGCCTTTGAACTAATAGTTCGTACGGTTCGCACCGAACTATTAGTTCGCACAGCAGCCCAATTATATATATATATATATATATAGAGTAAGGATCAATAGAGTCCACCCTCTTCCTTAGAGTCCTTGAGTCCTCTTTAGAGCCATTGGATATGGGGAGATGGAAGGCTGAGATTGATACTCCTAAAGGGTGATTAATATCACTCCCTCTCTACTTTCACTAATTAATCACTAATCCACCATAATTTAATATATATAGTTTTCCACACAATTACTTCTCTCTCCTCCCACATAATATCATTTCCACCCATTCAAACTTCTCTCTAAAAAAACCACTCTCCATTTTCTCTCATTTTTCCCCTCACCACCACCAAATTAAAAAAACCCAACAAAACAACCTTCCAATTTAAACACCAAATAAACACCACCATCGCCTCTCCGACTCCGCTACCTCCCTCCTCCCTGCCACCACTTCATCTCCGCTACCTCGCTCCTCCCGACTCCCTGCCACCACTGCTACCTCCACCCCGACGCCCCCTACCTTCACACACCCATCACCAACCCACCATCTCCGACCCACCACCGCAGCACCGCCACCTTCATCATAATTGACACCACATCCACCATCCATGACCTCCTTTTATCCACCTAATGCCGCCTCTTCTCCTTCGTCTCTCCTCCGCCTTCCTCCCTCTCGACCGCCTCCTTCTTCTCCTTTCTCTTTTTATTTTTTTTCGGATCTAAAAACAGTAAACAACTCCCCACTTTCTCTTTTTTTTTTTCCGGTTTAGATCTGCTATTTAAGGGTCTTTTTGTGGTCGTGTGGTGGTCGACGGAAGGTGGGGTTGTGGTGGTGCGGCTCCTCTCCTCTCCACAGTCGCCGCCTTCTTTTATTTAAAAAAAAATCAGATATAGAGTATATAAATATAGAGTGGACTGTGGAGTTGGCCGTGTCTTTTTTTTTTTTTTTTTTTCTTTCTTTTAGATCTAGTTATTGTTGATTTAATTTTTTTTTTTTAATTTTTTTTAATATCTGTTTATCGTGTTTATTTTTTTTTTTTCTTTTTTGTTTTCAGATCTGAAAAAATGTGTCAAATGTGAATGACGTCGATTAAAGTAACAAATATTCTCTATTAAAATAAAAGAAGTAACACAATTCTCTATTAAAGTTATAGTGTATTAAAATAACACCAAGTCTCTATTAAAATTACACGCCTTATTTTTAAAGTCACATATATCGTCTATTAAAGTAACACTCATTATCTATTAAAGTCAACACTAATGACCTTAAAAGTTACAATTGTTGCCAGATCTGTTTTTTTTTTCTCGGATCTGAAAAAGTGTCGATTGAAGTAACACAATTCTCTATTAAAGTTACACATCTTCTTTATTGAAGTCACACATATTATCTATCAAAGTTACACAAATTCTTCATTAAAGTTACACATTTATTTATTAAAGTCGCATTGTGGGTGTGAGATACACACTAATGTGCTTTTTTTTAGATCTTGTTTTTTGTGTTTTTTTTTTCTAAATATGAAAAAGTGTGTCAAATTTAAATGACTTCGGTTAAAGTAACACAAATTCCCTACTAAAGTTACACACTTCGGTTAAAGTAACACATATCTTCTATTAAAGTAACACACATTATTTATTAAAGTAACACAAAATGACCTTAAAAGTTACACTTGTTGATGTCAAACCTTTTTCTAGATCTACCTTGCTTTTTTCATAGTTTTTACTACAGTTACACTCATAGAGGATTACAGTTACACTCATAGAGGACTACAGTTACACTCATAGAGGACTACAGTTACACTCATAGATTTGTAGTAAATTACATAAATTCAACATGTAATAAAATTCAAAAAATTCCACTCAAAATGACCTAAAATTACTAAAGTTACACTCGTAAAATATTAGAGTTACACTCGTAAATCATCAAAGTTACACTTGTAAAATGTTAAAATTATATAAATTCAAATTTTTATGTACAAAACCGTCTTAAAAAAAATTAAAGTTACACTCCTAAAATGTTAGAATTACACTCGTAAAATGTAAAAAATTATATAAATTTAAATTTATAAGTAATAAACCGTCTTAAAAAAATATTAAAGTTACACTCGAAAATCATCCAAGTTACACTCGTAAAATGTCAAAATTATATAAATTCAAATTTTTATACAAAACCGTCTAAAAAATATTAAAGTTACACTCGAAAATCAGCAAAGTTACACTCGTAGAATGTTAAAAGTATATATATTCAAATTATTATATCAAAACCGTCTTTAAAATTTAAAGTTACGCTCGAAAATATTAGAGTTACACTCGAAAAGCATCAAAGTTACACTCGTAAGGTGTTAAAATTGTTTAAATTCAAATTTTTGTATACAAACCGCCTTAAAAACTTAAAGTTACACTCTAAAACATTAGAGTTACACTCGCAAGCATCAAAGTTACACTCAAAAATCTCAGCAGCTCAAAAGTGCTTAAAAGTGATCAAAAGTGATTAATTAAAAGTAGAGAGAGAAAGTTAATTAATTAGTGCATAGGTAATTAATTAGTGATAAGTGTGTTTTTTAATCTCCCAAATCTCAGCCATCCATCTCCCTCATCCAATGGCTAGAATGAGGACTCAAGGACTCTATGGAAATGGTGGACTCAAAAGAATTTGACTATATATATATATATATATATATATATATATATATAATAGCCGTGTGATGCACGTCCTTACTTGTAGTCCTCTGTAAACTAAAGAAATGGTTTCCACGATTGATATTGTATGGGACTTTGTTTGTGTATAAATGTATTAGCTAACAACTATAATGACATCCTTCTTTATGAAAGCAACAACCCCAAATCCTATGTGTCAAGCTCAGCATAAAAGTAGGAAGTTGAAAAGTCAACATTTTCTTTGGAATTATTTACTTGAAAACTAACATTATATAAATAAGGGTACCCCATAAATAAAAGCACCGGATATTTATGTACACAATAAAGGCAAATTATATTTAAATTTTACATTCTACTTCGTAACGATTTATAAACTATTTACATGAATTTATAATTTAGAAAAACTATATGATTAGATAATTTTTATAATTTTTAGTCTTATATTGAAATCGATAATTAGAAGAATCAGAATTTGCAAAAAAAAAAAAATTGTTTAGAATTTTTGTCTGACAATTATATTGGCCACATGCAAAACATATATGAATAATAAAAAATATACACTAATTGTGAATCGGCTGCAAATAGAAACCTTAACATCTTTTAGCCCATAAAAAGTATATTTGATATAATTACGTAACTATATACTTATAAATCATGTACATATGACGATAACTTTATGGAAAATAGAGAGAGCAAATAGGCTTATATTTGATTTATGAACAATTGTTTTTAGATATTTTGGGTAGTAACAACTTTTTAAAGGTGGACATGAGAGGTGATATGGTGTAATGGTGATAAACGCGGGGTTAAAGGGTTTTCTAGTTTTTAGATCAAGACTATTAGGGTTCTTAAGTCTTACTTAAGACGGGCACGAATACTATCCGTATTAAGTTTAAGATAGGTCAAATACTAATATATATATAATGATAATAAAGATAACTTTTTTGGTATTTTCTAAACAACGAGTGGGGTGATTTGTATACATTTAAACTGTCTTAAGTTTAAGATGGAAAATGTCCGTCTTAAATGAGAATTTGGTTTATAAGGTTTGTTTAGGGGTGATTTGACCCGTGACTTCGTGTATACCCGTTCCTCAGAGTAACTTATACCCCCTCCCCCTTTATAAAAAAATTGGTTAGTTTGTTTGTCAATTATTTTAATTATTTATTGAAGACCTTTAAAAAACTTGCACGGATTTTATTAAATGAAAATCGGATGTAACCATTTGTAGAGGTCTACAACTATTAAAATCGGGCCAAAATTTTCATTTTAATTGTCCACGTATTAAAGTTTTCATTTTCTCTCGTGCAAAGGTCCCAAAAACATAGACAAGTTTAACTAAATGAAACATGCTAAATAATTTGCACGGGTCAACAACTATTCAGCCTGCTTTTAATGAAGTAACCCATGTAATAATAAGAAAAAGTACAAACTCAAATTTAGCTAACAAGTGAAAATATTGTTGTACTACAACTACTCGGCCGATTGACACTAGACCATCATTTACGCTAATTACTATTGGAATTTATAACTCAAATTTAAGATCTTAAATATAACTTAATAACTCTAAAACTTTATATAAACAAAATTGAAACAATATACCCGTGCAATTTGCACGGGTTTAAAACTAGTGTTTTTATCCATTTAATAACAGAGCCACCAGAGACTTAAGGAAAAGAGCTAAAAGGAAAAGAGCCAAGGAAAAGAGCCAAGTAATAACATATCCATTTAATAACATACCCAAGTACCTAAAAGGAAAAGAGCCACCATTTAGGCCAATGCTAGAAAGGATCTGAGACTTAAGTTCTTTAGAGACACCCCCAAAATAAGCTTCAGTTTTCTCTAAACTAGCAGTGAGGCCAGACCACGAAGAGAACTCCTTCAAGGTAGCAACACCTTGTTCAACAGAAGGCAGATCACCCCTAGTAAATACCATCAGGTCATATACAAAAATGAGGTGATTAAGCTCCATCTTGACACATTTGGGATGGAAAGAAACATCTTGGTCTTTGCACATGACCCTGAGGCTCCCGGAGAGGATCTCCATGCCAAGGACAAAGAGGCTAGGAGAGAGGGGGTCACCCTGTCTAATACCACTTTTACCTTTGAAGAAGCCAAAGTTAGATCCATTAGCTTTGATAGTGAACAAAGACCTAGTAATACAACTCATCGCCCAATTAGTGAACGTTGCAGGAAAGTTAAGAGCATTAAGCATATTATGAATGAATTCCCATTGGATGGAATCAAAAGCTTTGCTTATATTCACTTTAAGCATGCATCTAGGAGTTAAATTTGATCTATTATAACCCTTAACAAGTCCCAGGGTGAGCATAATGTTTTCAAAGAGGCTCCTATTCTTAACAAAAGCTGATTGTTTAGTCCCTACCAGTTTAGGCATGATGCTTTGGAGTCTATTAGCCAGGATTTTGCTAATAGTTTTGTAAATGATAGAGCAGCAGGATATAGGCCTAAAGTCCTTAACAGAATGGACAACTTTTTTCTTTGGAACTAGAGAGAGAACAGTAATATTTGCCTGCTTTGGCATGAAGGATGTTCTAAAGAAATCTCAAACTGCTTTACAGAAATCAAGGGAAATAATATCCCAAGTAGCTTTGAAGAATCCTGCAGAGAATCCATCCAGCCGAGACTTTTATAAGAATCAATTGAGAAGACAACATTCTTAATTTCCTCCTGAGACAGGCCTAATCAGCAAAGCATGATCAATAGGATCGACATTGTTGCCATTGGAAATAATAACATGATTAATAGGCTTGACCATAGAGGAGGTGCCCAAGGGCTGCTGATAATATTGCACAAAAGCATTACCATCCCCCTGTGGACCCACATGGGAAGTTCCATTAGTGATCAGAATCTCCCCAATAACTTGACATTGCTGCCTTTCCTTGATTTTAGAGAAAAAATACTTAGAACATATATCATTATGTTTAATGTCATGGAGCTTAGCACGCTGAGAAAGGATACTGATCAACAGTCTTGAGAAGAGAAAATTTATCAAATAGCTTCCTCTCTTTATCAATAAGATCAGTGGAGAGAGGATCTCTCTACAAATCCCTGAAACACTGGTCTAATTCAGCCTTTTTAGAAGAAACTCTGGAAGAAATGCTAGAGAAGTGCCTGGAGTGGATATCCTTCAGGGACGACCTGACATTCTTCAACTTGCCCATCAATCTAAACATTGAGTTACCAGAAATGTTACAGTTCCAAGCATTAGCAACACATGCCTTAAAACTAGGATGAGAGACCCAACAATTCAGGAAACCGAGTTGCTTTTTAGAAGGGGGATCATCATGAAAAGTAAGGACAACAGGACAATGATCAGAAATATTAGGAGGAAGGAACTGAGCAGAAGAATGAGTGAAGGCTTGGAGCCACTCAGAGTTAACAAGAACTCTGTCAAGCTTAGAGTAGACTCTAGAGGAGACATCTTGTATGTTAAACCAAGTGAATTCAGGACCAGTACCTTGCATGTCATCCAAACCACAAGTAGAAAGGCAAGAATTAAAGGCAAAGATATGAGAAAGAACATGAGGGGTATAACTGATTTTTTCATGAAAGTGCCTTACAATATTGAAATCACCCATGGCAACCCAGGGACCAACCTGCCTTGAAAAAACAGTCATGAAGCACCAAAGGTCCTCTCTTATTTCAAGCCTATTACTCCCATAGACAACAGAAAGATGAAAAGATCTACCTGTAGCTAAGTGTCTCACAAGGCAGTGGACCACTGGGGCATGCTTCTCCACAACATCCACTAAGGTAGTAACATGATTCCAAAGAACCCAAATCCGACCATTAGAATTCTTATTGTAATTAGTATAGCTACTATAATGCCTAAATTTATTTCCCATGATTCTAGGAGCTTTCCCATGCTTCACACGAATCTCTAAAAGACCAAGAACATCAATTTTATATCCTTTGATAAAAGAAAGGACCTCTAAATGCGTGTTAAGCTTATTGAACCCTATAATATTCCAGGCAGAAATAATCATAGATTTTTATCTGGTGGATCAACCTCAATGATATCCACTAAAGTATTGCTCACATCAATTATTATTATTATTATTATTATTATTATTATTATTATTATGATTATTATTATTATTATTATTATTATTATAAGATGCGCGCAGCTTTCATTAAAATAAAATGAAAAGTTTACATGAAGTTGGTGGGGAGCCGAGAGACAATCTGGGCCCCCACCCCCTTAGCTATAGCAAAACTAAGTCGAGCAAAAATATAAGCGGCCACCCGAGCCCCAGCATCCTGTGATACCGAGAATTTCTGGATCCGCTTGAGCAAGTCAACAGCATCCGAGCCCAGCTCCCCAAGCGAAGAGAAAGAGAAGGGTAAGAAACCATAGCCAGCAGTCGCGCATAAATCCTCATACTTAGCACATTTGCGCTGAGCAGCATCGGCGACAACCCGTCCCGGCACAAAATCGGACATCCCAGTTTGAGTCAAGGGGGAAGACCCTGTCAAATCAACACACACATCACGCCCTCTGTCCCAGGAATAAAGAAGTAAATCCGCAGGACGAAGAGATCTGTCGTGCCCGTCAACCAAACCGATATCAACCTCCTTACCCGCAGAAACACCAGACCTATAGCAGATGTCAAATAAGGTGTCACGAACGAGATTATGCCGATGCTTAACCCCCACAGTACCACCACAAGAAACAGCGTGGTCCCCATACACATCATCAACAAAAACCCGAGAGCAAGCAGGACAAGACCTAGATACCGCGAATAACGGAACACCGAGTCGATACCCCAGCACACAACGGTAAGTCCTCCTGTTCATGGTCTGACCCAACCCAGAGATAGGAACCGCACGCAACCAATCAGAGGAGTGGGCACCCTGCTGAGACTTCCACATCGCAAGCTGACGCGGTGTCAAAGAGAAAACAGATTCTGAAGAAGAAGCAACCGTCGCGAAATATATATCTGTCAATTTCTTCATAAGTTTAGGGGCAGCGATTTCACTCGGATCACGTAAAAAATCAGAACCTGCAACAACCACAAAGGTTGACACACGACGGCTACCCACTCCATCAAAGGCGAAGATAGCCGTGGCACCAACGGCGAAGCAAGCCGCGACACCACACCCACAAACCCAGCAAAGGCAGACAACGAAACGTCGATATCGAACGGAATAGAAGCACCAGCAAATAACGGCGGTGAACGAACGGCCACAAGCGACAGAGTAAACTCCGTTGCAGGCACGACAACCACCGACGCTAGGCAGCAGCAACCACAACGTCCCCGCCATGCAATCGAAAATGCAAAACCGCAAAACCACACCTGGAAACAGACTTGACGACTACAACCACCAGCAGCCGGTCGATGACGAGACTCAGGCGTCCAGACGGCGTCCAGGCGCGCGACTCTCTCCTTACCAGGCTCCGCGGAGGCCGACGGCAGGCAGCAGCAAAACCCACGCTCACTCACAAAACGTCCGTCAACCACCAAAACCCACGCTCCTCTCAATTATCGAACGGCCGACGGTGGCCGGTGAAGAAGCAGGGGTGGGGAAGGTGGCCGGTGAGACAGTGTGGGTGGAGAAGGTGACCGCAGCAGCAATCAGCCCTAATCGCCAAAACGCTCCCTCTCTCTCTCTCTCTAAACGTTCAAAACATTATTATTATTATTCTTATTATTATTATTATTATTATTATTATTATTATTATTATTATTATTATTATTATTATTATTATTATTATTATTATTATTATTATTATTATTAATATTATTATTGTTATTATTATTATTATTATTATTATTATTATTATTATTATTATTATTATTATTATTATTATTATTATTATTATTATTATTATAAGATGCGCGCAGCTTTCATTAAAATAAAATGTAAAGTTTACAAGAAGTTGGTGGGGAGCCGAGAGACAATCTGGGCCCCCACCCCCTTAGCTATAGAGAAACTAAGCCTAGTAAAGATATAAGCGGCCACCCGAGCCCCAGCATCCTGAGATACCGAGAATTTCTGGATCCGCTTGAGCAAGTCAACAGCATCCGAGCCCAGCTCCCCAAGCGAAGAGAAAGAGAAGGGTAGGAAACCATAGCCAGCAGTCGCGCATAAATCCTTATACTTAGTACATTTGCGCTGAGCAGCATCAGCAACAACCCGTCCCTGCACAAAATCAGACATCCCAGTCTGAGTCAAGGGGGAAGACCCTGTCAAATCAACACACACATCACGCCCTCTGTCCCACGAATAAAGTAGCAAATCCGCCGGACGAAGAGACCCGCCATGCCCGTCAACCAAACCGATATCAACCTCCTTGCCCGAAAAAATACCAGACCTATAGCAAATGTCGAATAAGGTGTCACGAACGAGGTTATGCCGATGCTTAACCCCCACAGTACCAGTACAAGAAACAGCGTGGTCCCCATACAAATCATCAGCAAAAACCCGAGAGCAAGCAGGACAAGGCCTAGATACCGTGAATAACGGGACACCAAGGCGATACCCCAGCACACTACGGTAAGTCCTCCGGTTCATAGTCTGACCCACCCCAGAGATAGGAACCGCGCGCAACCAATCAGAGGCGTGGGCACCCTGCTGAGACTTCCATAACGCAAGCTGACGCGGTGTCAAAGAGAATACAGATTCCGCAGTAGCAGCAATCCTCGCAAAATATATATCTGCCAGTTTCTTCATAAGTTTAGGGGCAGCGATTTCACTAGGATCACGTAAAAAGGAAGAACCTGTAGTCTCAGAGAACACCCGCAAGGCATCGTCGAAAGTAGGACCAGAATCCACAATACCTGAAGACCGAAGTAGCTTAGCCTGCAAATCAGCAGACTGCAAACGGGACGCTAGAAAAGCATAATGAAAAACATCCCCGGCAGCATAAACACCGAGCCCACCCAGATGAAAAGGGAAAGTGGCAAGGCGCCACTGCCAATCCCCAAAACCAGGCCCAGACGCGGTGACAATACGTTCCAAGCTAGAACGAAGCGCTGCATCAAAGCGAAGATGGACAGACCCAAAGACCCCCGGGGAGCAAGTACGGAGGGAAAAATAGAGTTTAGAAATACCAGTACAGGCCCGAAGAAGAAGCAACTCACATTGCGGGTCCTCAATCCTCGCGACTAAGTCCATAAGCTCAACGGTCTTAGTCACTCTCCTCGCCACAAGCTCACTGCCAAAAATGGGACAAGTACTGACAGGTCCACCCAAAACAGAGACACCACGCAAGGGCCGAGCAATAGAAGGGGGGAAAACACCGGGTAGCCGACTCCGAGGATCCTCAATAGGCCAAAAGACCTCAGTCTTAGCCACATTAAGATGGAGACCGAAACGAGGCCCATCTGCCATAATCAAATCCAAAACTCTCCCCACCTCTAAAGTGTCCCCAACAATGGTGCCATCATCCAAATACCACGCTTGCAAAGTAAGATCAAAGGAATCCCGGATGTTGCACACTAGGGGATGCAAAACCAAAGCGAAAAGCAACGGCCCTAAAGGATCACCCTGCTGGACACCCTGACAAGACCACAAACAATGCTCCCCATAATAAAGACGGGCAGGGCTAGAGTAACAAAACTCCACCCAACGGGAAAGAACCGGACAACGACGGCGGACTTCCTGTAGCATAGTCACACGATCAACAAGATTGAAAGCATTTTGGAAATCAACTAGCAACATAGACAGTCCCACATCACCACCACGGGCCTCAATGAGCCGGTTCAAGGCATGCAAGATAGCCTCTCCTCCACCGGACACCCCAACCCCAAACTGAAGGCCAGCAAAATAAGCAGACAACGAAGGACCAACCAGACAAGCACCAGCCTTAGAGACAAGACGTCTCCAGACAGTGCCAACAGCGATAGGGCGAACACCCCCGCCTGGTTTAACAAGCGGCGTGAGCGGAGCACTAGCAATGTACTCACCAAGGGCTACAGGGCACCGGCCCTCCAGAAAAAGATTTACCACCCTAGTAATAGAAGCGATCAAATCATCCGAGACAGCCACAGCAGCACCACTCAAACAGTCCAGAAGGTGTTGGGCACGAAGTCCATCCCTCCCGCAAGAAGTGCCACGCGGGAAACCACGAATCATATCCAAAACCACTGCCGAAGAGGCAACAAGAGAATGATGATCCACAGGCAAAGGAGGCAATGAAGGAGATGGGGCGACAGGATGCTTCTCACGCAAAGCACCAAGAGTGGCATCAGTGTATGGGGCGACGCCGGAGGAAGAAAGCACCCTAACAGCAGCAGTATAATGACCATCACAAATCTTCCGCCGACACTGGCGGAGGTTTTGCTCACTCAAATCCAGATCCTCCTCCACACAAAACGAAGGAGGAACCTCAGCCAAACACTCCTGTAAAAGCTGCAACCCCCCTCCAGGCACCCCCCAAGCAAGAATAGCCCTAGTAATACTCTCCTCCTGACACTGTCGCCTAACAGCCGTCCTACACTCAAGATTACTCCGAGGAGCGAAGGTCTTAAGCAGACAAATAGGCAACACAAGCAAACGAACCCAGCAGGAGAGATCACCAGGAGAGTCAGCCACATCATCCAAGACCCCCTTCAGAACCCGAGCAAACCCAAGACGACACTTAGGAGGAATAGATTTCACGGTGCGATGACCCAAAGAAAATAAACGGTCGAGCGACGATACAGACCAATGAACAAGCTCAACCCCAACATCAGATGAAAGAACCGAGTGAGACGGAGCCGGAGGTCTAGGGATACCATGAATAAAAAAACTAACGATGCCATCACCACAATCCGGAGGCGGAACAAAGTCACCCCGACCATGCCGACACCTAGAACGAAACGGATGGGTTTTAAAGCACTCCCCACACAACCAAAGCCCCATCCGCTTTAAAGTAATCTCGGCATTAGAGAAAACCGTCAGACTATCAGTAAGAGTTTGACGGGTAAGACCCATAGCACCGTCAATACAATGTCGATCCTGAAAATGCTTTCGCCAGGCGGCCTTAGTAAGGCCCCTACCACCGCCATTCGGACATCCATGAATACAAGAAAAAGGACAAGGAAACCGTACTAAAACAGGCATGAGGAGAAGTACCACGCACGTGCATGGAAGGACACGCAAAAGCCAATCACAAAATGGCACGTGCAAGGAAATAAAACAAACCAAAAAAACCTAAAAAAAACAAAATGCAAAATAGAGAAACTTGCCGCACAACCACAACACAGGCCAGCCACCACCGGCTTCACTCTACAACTCAGCACCACCACAGCACCGTCACATAGGTCGTCACCGATGGCCGGCAACAGACCGTAATGGTGACGATGACCGTCACAATGGGCGACACCAAACCACACCGCCACACGAACCACTACCTCCGTCGACTGATGATGGCCATAACGGTAGGCCCACTACCTCCGTCCAACAACAACCACGCCCAGACCACAACCAGAAGGCGACGACAGCAGCAACAATGGCGACGCAACAAACAACAAACCGAAACAAAAAAGACGAAAATAAAACCCTACCTACGGCGACCGGTGATGACAACCGTAGTGGTAGGCAAAGGACCACCAACGAACCACCAACCGAGCGCCTCAAGCGACAAAACGCAGCCGCAATCCGCAAACCGCAGCGGCAAACACCTCCCTCTATAACACGAACCACCAAACGGCAGCCACCAACAACCCCACCACAGCCGGCGACGTGTGGTCTGGATGGCGTGGCCGGAGACGGTGGCCTGAATGCTGGCAGTGCAGACGGCAGCAGCCAAAAGCCAGGCTATGCCCTAAATCGCAAATCACCCTCTCTCTCTCACCTCTCTCTCTTGCGGCAAAAAAATTATTATTATTATTATTATTATTATTACTGTTATTATTATTATTATTATTATTATTATTATTATTATTATTAGTACGGTTATTATTATTACGGATATTAGTGTTATTTTTATTATTATTATTATTATTATTATTATTATTATTATTATTATTATTATTATTATTATTATTATTATTATTATTATTATTATTATTATTATTATGATTATTATTATTATTATTATTATTATTATTATTAGTATTATTATTAGTATTAGTATTATTATTAGTATTATTATTATTATTATTATTATTATTATTATTATTATTATTATTATTATTATTATTATTATTATTATTATTATTTTATCAAGCTCAGAGCACAAGCTCAGAGCACAATTTAAAAGAAATTAGTGGTCAACCGAGTAACTACCAGGAGAAATGAGAAGATAATATAATACTACTCACATATGTTGGAGAAATAAGAAGATAAAAGTTGAACAAAGGTATTAATAATCATAATTATTATTATTGTTGTTGTTGTTATTATTATTATTATTATTATTATTATTATTATTATTATTATTATTATTTATTATTATTTTTTCAGCTCAGTTCAGCTCCAATAAGTTTATTTCAATTCAGCTTTATTTAGTTCAGTTCAGTTCAGTTCAGTTCAGCTACATTCAGTTCAGTTCAGTTTAGTTCAGCTCTATTCAGTTCTGTTCAGTTCAGTTCAGTTCAGCTCTATTAAGTTCAGTTCAGTTCAGCTCTAAAAAGTCAGAAAGAAAAGGGCCTTAGTGTAGGTTTATAAGTTGATTTTGGTAATTGGATATAAAGATTAATTCTTTTGGTAGTCTACTAGTCTTGTGCACACAAGGTGTTTGTAACAATGCTTGAATGAGTAGATTGAGTATTTCCCATGCTTAATTACTAGTTTCAGTGAGAGCTTGACTTGTAATGTATTGTTGTGTGCTTTGAATGTTTAGGGGGAGGTTAGGGCGAGAATCCAATCGAACCTTAGGCAATGGTCCGTCTCGCACCGAGAGGTGGAGGCTTACCTAGAGACCATCTTGCACCGAGAGGTAAAGACACTTCTAGACTCACTATTCGACTAGTCTTAAACCCTACCGATCGACCTATACCTAAATTAATGAACTCATTCACCTTAGTCTCTCTTAATCCTTGTTTAATCTTTTCTTGCTTCATTGCTAGGTTTAGTTATTATATCTAGCTCATCTTTAGCATTTGAACCTCTCATCTTCGTCCGACTAGACTAAATAAAAACCAAAATCGATAGTCAATGCTAACCGTTCTTTGTGTTCGACCTCCTTACCCTACTACATTAATTAGTTTGGTTTTGAGCCTTACAAGTTTTGTTTGGTCAAGGGATGCGCGGAAAATCCTTCATCATTCAGCATGACCCACCTTTCGGACATACAATCCGTGGGCCCCGTCTTTTATTACCAGAATTTTGCTCGCCACAACCGAGCAGATTCCTCGGAATAATTCGATCCTGACAGAGTCTTCCGTATATCATGTTTCAGAAATTCCTTTTAATATTGTGTTTCCCCAACGAGAGTTTGCCTGAGGACAGAGACAGGCAGATTCTCACATATGACGGCTGGCGAGCCTCATTACGCACCTCGTTCAAGCGGATGGCGAGTCTCACGACATAACCCCATTCTCAACGGCTGGCGAGTCTAACATTGTACCTCATCCCAAAAAAGAAGATGCCTCAGGTGACTTTCTTGAATTAGAGCAGTTGACTCGTTTCCCATATAGATTATGGACCCATCTTCCGCAGGCACATATTTTGTGAACCATCCACGATCTTTACAAACGTACTTGGTGGCTCCCGAGTCAATCCACCATGTGTAATCATCATCATGCATAAAATATGCTTCAGGAATACATGGTATATAATTTCCATTAACATTAATGTCACAAACAAAATTAGTACCTTGGTGTTTTGAAGGACATTGGTCCTTAGACCCTTGTCCACCATTCTTATTTCGTGTTTTTTACTTTTTATTGTCATTGTTGGATTTGTCGTTATTAGGATATGGACGTTTCTTTCTTTTCCTGTCAGAATTAGAACTTTTACCAAATCCATCATATTTATAGACATAGTCTTTTCTGTATCCTTGGATTTTCCAGATTTCTGCGCCCTTAGAGATTCCTCTGCGCAAACGTTTTCCAAGATCACTAGGAGACATGTTCTCTTTCTTGTGTTTCAGTGTGTGTTTAAAATCCTTCCATTGTGGTGGAAGTTTATCAATTACACTGGACACTGAAATAGATTCTGACATCTCCATATTGTGTTCAGTAAATTGCCCCAATATACGTAAGAGTTCATTGTATTGTTCCATATCAGGTCTACCATCGGACATCTTATAATTCATAAAATTACCAACCAGAGACTTTTTACTTGATGCATCTTCATCAATGTATTTAGACTCCAATTGATCCCATAATTCTTTTTCACTATCAATATTTTGATAAACATCAAATAAGGAATCTGACATACCGTTTAGAATGTGTCCTCTACAAATATAATCATCATTATCCCATTTGCTTTTTTTTTCCTTAAATCTTCAACAGTACTGCTTACATCCACTTCAGGACAAGGAGTGCTTACACATAAACGACTTTCAAAGTCGCCAATAAGAAGTGCATCTTCTTGTGCTATCTTCTGAAATCAACACCTTCAAACTTATCCAACTTGTTAACTTTCATTGCCATTTCCTTTGCATTTAATTTGTCATCTTGTCCAGATTGATAACTTGTTCTATTAGATTGTTTTAAAAGCAGGGTACACAAAACAGGAATTGACAAATTAAAATAAAGTACAACACCGAATCGACTGAACGCTTTCCTAATAGAACAATTCGACCCTTATAACTGTGTCTTGGTTGTTCCTAATTTTCTAATGAGATAAGACAGTGTACCTCTGAGATTGACACAAAAATCAGAGATGTAATTTAAAAGTTTTGTTATGCAGTTTGTACTTTTGTTCTTGGATGCAGAAAATAATCTTTTTCTGTATATAATTTTTCTTCTCATTCATCTATTTATATAGATAATGAATTGGGAAACAGGGAAATAATTCTATAAGCGTACACTTCGTACTAGCTACCCGAACTTATTATATTATAACGACTTTGCCCATCCCTGAACCAAAACCGAAAACGCTAAAAATGAAACCAGTAATCCCCTATATATTAAAACACAAACATATAAAGCCCCCACATTAACCCACGTCATCACCAAATTTTTTTTATTTCTTCAATACATACATGGGAATAAAAGTAGTGGTGGACCCCGCTTTTTTTTCTCCATTACTTTCCTTTATAATTTAGACTTTATAGTGTCTTTTCATGTGTATCTTTGTTTTTTTACTATTTATTTTGGCTATATTTTTTTATTTTGGCCTCTTCATAAATTTCATTTGTCTTATATAACTCATTTGGAATAATTAAAGACATGGTCAAATAAACCTGAACTTGAAAATATTTGGAGACTTTTTATAAAACGCCAACAAAAAAATTAAGCGTCGTTGACATTTTTCCCACTTTCTAAACTTTACCCTTGACTTTATAAATCTTATTCCCTTCGCCTAAGTCATTTTTTAAAACTTTATCTTAAATATTGTAATAAAATATACACAAATAATTGAAACGACGGGAGTACTTTTTTCTCAATTTTTTTTACTATTTTTAATGAAAGTCACAAGAGATTTAACAAAAAAAAATTGAAGAGATTACAAATTAATAACAAAAATAATGAATTTTTAACAAATTAATCTATGAACGAGGATAATTCAAACATCTATATTAAAATTTATTATAGAAAACACTAAAACTTGAACCAGACATGGAAAATTTTCTAATACCACTATAGTAGACTTGGGGACGTAAATATTTCATGCCTGAACATTGGCCAAGATGCGGGAGATCTACGTCTAAGAGAAAATCATTTTTTTAAAAAATGTTTTTTGGATTTGTTTGAATTATCGTCATTAATATATGAATTTGTTTAGTGGTCGTGAAATTATATGGAGTACAACTTGGTAGGAGCTTATAATTTAGTCTTAGAAAAATAAAGGTTTTAGATTGTTAGGCTACTTGAAAAAGGATTGGTTTTGTGTAAAATCATTTTACACTGAATTAGTGTTTGAAAATTAATTAAAGACAAATATCCCCTTTTCAAAACTTGGGTAGTATACAAATAAACTTTGAATAGACGGTATCTCACTAAGTTATTGAGACACCATTTTGTCATACCACATGATATAATTTTCGTACCATTTCTAATATTTGTGACTCACAATGTCTCTATTGTGTGACACATGTTTTCATATCAGTTATAAATATTTTAACATATATTGTAACCATTTTTAATTATTGTAACCATTTTTAATTAGTATCCAATTTTATAGTATACGTACACCTTTTATTATTTTTTGTACAATTTTTCTATCAGTTTATAATTAGTCTTTCAATAAGTAAAATTGTAAGGTCGTTTTACACTAATTTAGTGTAAAAGCGTCTTACACAAGAATTATTGTTTGTAAAATATATTTGGCTAATTCCATGAATTCCACTCAATTATAGCTATATGTTTCGTTAATAATATCTTAACTATTTTTCATAAAAACATCCCGTGCAATTTTGCACGGGGTTAAAACTAGTTACACTTAAATTACCAACATGCTACTATGCTATGTTATTTCGACATTGTTTTTTTTTTTTTTTTTTCGGGTTGGACGACGTCCAATAGGACAATAGTCGAGGAAGAGATTTTGTTAGTCCTTGTCTATGACAACTCTAAATTTCACTCATAAAACTAGATATTTCGATTGTAATTGTGCTTTAAAGATGTGTTCCTTCTAAATTTCACTCATAAAACTAGTTAATTATGTTTTTTTTTGCTGGAGATGAAAGTAGGTATTGATAATAGCAGGGCCAGGCGCATCAACTGTTACAATGGAATGGACGCTATCACTGCTGCTCAACAATCCTGATGTACTTTAGAGAGAAAGAGTAAAAATAAACAGCATCATTAGCCATGAACGATAAGTTGATGAGTCCGATCTCTCTGAGCTTCCATACATCCACAATATCATCAGTGAGACGCAAAGGCTCTTCCTAGTTGTTGCACTTCTCGTACAACATGAGGCCTCGGATGATTGTACCATTGGTGGGTACCATGTGATCAAAGGAACAATGGTGCTAATCAATGCGTGGGCAATTCATAGGGATCCAGAATTCTGGGATGGTCCCTTGAGATTTAAGCCCGAGAGGTTTAAGGGTTTTAACAGTGATTCATTTAAGTCAAAGTGGATTACATTCGGGCAAGAGAGAAGATCTTGCCCCAGAGCAAACCTTGCTAATAAGGTAGTAGTATTAAATCCAGTGCTTTGATTGGGAGAAGGTTGATGGGAAGAATGTGGATTTAGATGAAGGTTTTGGTCTGACCATGCCTAAGGTTTGGCCGCTTGAAGGAATTTGTAGACAGCGTAAATGCATGGTTGATATCCTTTCACAAATATGATGCTGCATATTCTTCCACTGTAACTTAATTTGTCATTTCGGAATTATTACTTCCGCAAATAGCATTTCATAGTTTCATAAATTCATACATACAATAGCCATTATGTAGCATGTTATATACTTAAGTGTATCTGTAACCTGTAATTTCCACAGTTATTTTACCAAGAAAACTGTGATTTCTTACAGAATACCAAGTCTATCATTCAATTTTTTTTTCCTGTAAAGATATATCGTCAGGGAATCTACTTGGAAATTGAATTTTCAAGTGGAAGTGCTGTAGAAGATCAAGGCTACATAGACTGTGATTATGGACTTTCACAAGACTTTCGATCGTGTTTAACATTTCAGATATAATTTACTTTTTGACTGATCTTTAGAGTTAGGGGTTGTTTGGTTACCCCTTCTATAACACAGGAATTGCAAAACGGGGCAATTCCGAGAGTAGCACAGAGGTTCTGATCACTATCTAAGGAGAGTTCTCAAGTCATGGCATCAATGTAACTTTACTGTACAATCCCTAATATCTACTTCTTGTAATTAGATAATGCATGTATATGATAGCTGCTGAAATGCAAAAGATATAGAAGGGCTTCAATTAATCTTCTTTTGGTACAGTATACAAGTACTCCAATAGGTATGCATATCAATTAGGTCTCTACGTTGGGGTAAAAGAATCTAACTCTTTTACTATTTACTTAGTACTGTATTCTACTGTCAATTTTCAAGTTTCATTGTAGTTTTAGCACTAGTCTTGTGATGCTTTAATTCCTTTTGCAGTAGAAAATGGATGTAAAAACCAGTCATATTTAGGTCAACCTGTTACAAAATGCAGAGATTGTTCGTTTCTTTGCCTCACGGCTAAATGTTGTTTGGAAGAAGTGTGAACTAAACCCAATTCATGGTCAACGATGCGATGCAACTTACTTCCAGAACAAAAAAAAGCATGTGAAGACGTACAACAACCCCTTCCACACCCTTCAAGATTTTAAAGACACTACTAATGCATTGCTTCCTGCACTTCCTTTTGTGAATATAATCACTCAATTGTGTAATTAAATTAGAGCAGGGAAAAACATATAAATAAAGTTACTGAACTATGTTATCTTTATTATATAATTTGAATTGGTCATTTTGCCTGTCAAGTTTTCTGTATATATGCATGCTGCATTACTCACACTGCAATAATATTGCAAATACTTACAGTCAGCATCTCTCAAATTCGACAAAACGCGCAATGCTTGTAAAATTAAAAGACTGTCTTTTCGCCACAGCCGAATCTCTGGGTATTAAGAAGCATGTGCAGGCATATCTGGACCCGAGTTGACGAGTACAGGATCTTGTCACTGGCGTGAGATTTGCATCATCGGGTTCAGGATTTGATACCATGACATCTCACCTTGCAGTAAGTCCTATATCATCATTTCATTATATAGTTGTAGGTAGGTGAGTTTGTTTTGCATAGTACAAATCTAACTCATTATGATATGAATAATTTTGTGTAAATGATCATTTTATTTATACTGCTCATATGGATAATTGATAATTACTTGCAGTCAGTGAGATAATTGGACAAGCAACTAAAGATGTTCAAAAAATACCGTAAAACAGTATAGTCACTTGTTTATTGGAGCGCCGAGTCGTATATGTTTGGTAGATATATAGTTAGCATGACTAGTATGACTAGTTTTCCGTTGTGTACTTCAAACTGTTTGGTATTGGTTTCGACTCTTGAGACTTTTATTTATGATCTAGGGGATTTACTCTTAATTCTAATAACAATTAGATTTAATTTTAAGTTGTTTTATTATGGTATCTTTGATTGCACGACCTCGGGAAACCGAGTGAATAACACTCCCGTTTACCTTGGGCAGATATATGGGGATGTTACACGTGCAACAAACCACTTCCAGGTAATTGTAGATGCTTATGCAATTTAGGACTAATGAGCCTGCTTTACTACTCTGTCGAATTTTCACTATCCATTCTGTAAAGATAAACCCCAGTCAACAATAGCACAATGAAGTCGTCTCATCACCAAGAAGTAAAACTTAACCCTCGATAAGCTATAGAGTACGATCAGACCCCGCACAAGAAATGACGTCGGAACTTACTCATCATGAAGTTTTTTAATTGACAACAGCTCCAAAATGCAATAAGAGTCAGAAATACAGAGACTACTAGATCCCCACAAAAATTCCGACACGGCTTACTCTTTCTAGCATCACAAACACAAAATTGCCAGCTTGCACTTCAATAGACAGACTCATTGTTTCCTACCATCCTCGCCATGGTTTTCTATGAACATTAAGAAAACTTTCTCCTAAACTGTCGGATCCTAAATAATCCAAGATGTTCATCATTTCAGTCATGCCCTATTTCCGACAGACCAGAATCAAGGATGCTTAAGGATATTTAAGACATATGGTGAGCACAAAACAGTTATTTCGCTTGTTGACACAGACATGTCACAGCTAATTCAATAAGATGTAGAACTTCAGGAAAAGTAAGATCACTGCTAGTATTGTGGAAATAAAAATAACTGAGAATTACTAAGAAGTAAAAACGCGAAATGTTTCATTGAATAAATGTACAATAATATTTCATTCAAATCTTCAATTACATAATCACTCTAAAGAAAATGGAATTTGTCTTTATCTTTTACAAACTTTCCCCAAGTATGATGGGAACTCCAAGCCGTGTACATCGAAACATTTGTTGTCTCAGGAACTAGTCTAATAATGAAACAAATAATAATAAAATCAAATCCTACATAAAAAAACAAAAGATTTCCTCCTAATTGGCAAAATGCTAATATGGAAACGGAAGACATTAACGCACTTTGAAACAAACCGAAAGCGGCAGAGAAGGTGGCTCCTTTATTCTTCAAATCCTCGGAAAAAGCTCTATCAAGCCACCCAGAAGGAGCCGTCAAACATGCATCGGCAGCGACAAAGATGCACCCGGGAATAAGAATATTATTCGAGTCTTTGAAAAATGTGAAGCGGTCCGATGTTGTAAAGAAAATTCCAGCCAGAAAAGCTTATAAGTCATCAAATTATAGATAAATTAGAGGACTTACGAATAATTCTGTTTCACAAATTTTTAAATGAAATTTCGATATTTGTCAATTATTTCTTTCTAAACTTATTCAACTTAATAGAAAACCAAAACATTTTGAAACTTAAAATTATCCCTAAAACAAAAAGGTTGAGATAAGAATTTACCACTAATACTATCTTTATCAACGCAGCCAAAACAAGTAGCTCATTTCTACCTCGGATCTTCACCAAAGCAAACGATATCATCCGAAACACTATTTGAATGGATGATATTAGTAGTGGAGGCATATACAATGCTTTGGTAGAGAACTTTGTTGAACTAAATAGTAACGGACCATAAAACAGAAACACCCCAACTAACGAAACAACTTTTATCATACTAGAAACAGTTGTTATTATCAAAGATGGAATATTGGGTTGTTTTAGCAAGGAAAAATAAAATGCTTTTTTCAATCTTTCGGTTTCGAGATCAAGTTTCCCTAAACTCTCCCCAACATTTTCCGTCCCTTCAATCTTTTGGAGAATTTTTATGGTTTTGAATTTATCACGTCTTTCGATCGTGAAATTTGGGGATTCGGGTAGGAAAAGGGACAAAATGATAATCAATGATATTATAACACTTATTCCCCATAAGCAACTCTCCAAGCATGGATTTGCTGACTAATTAGTTGATAAACCACAAAGATAGACAACGGCCCTCCAAATAATCTCCAATCCATGTTCCTAAATCATATACTATGGAGTAATTAACGAGAGAGAATTCGGAGATTATGATAGGAAACACATGTAAATGCATTTGAAAAAAATATGTGTGAAAACAACAAATATAACATAGATGTAAACTAGCCATTACATACGAGACTAAGTCAAAAATTAGTTCCTTTGTTGGTTTGTTTAGCTAATTTTAGTGTTAGTTGTTTGCGTCTTTGATGCGAATCCTTAACTTGAGAAAACGGTAAGATACACCGAATACAAAAAGTTCTTACTTATCTTCTTGTATATTAGACTACGGAAATCTATAATGTTGTTGAACACAAAATTTTCACATACAATTTTCGTTGGTAAGCCTGTAAGAAGTTCAGGCATAAGGGGTAAGGCTCGATTCTTGGATACAATAAATTTTTGTTAAATATTTCTTTACTTATTTTGGATTTAGTCCATACCTCTACACTAGACCCAAAGTTAAAAATTTGATGTTGGAAGGTTTAAACCTTAGACCTCAAGAAATATATCAACATTTATAAGCAATGAGCCATTAATGCTTGTTGATTAATCAAACAGTAAAAACTTTTATGCAGTATAATTTAAAAAATAGTGTAAATTGTTACTTACCACTATACGAACTAATAACATCATGCTTACATAATAAATCGTTACTTACCACTATACGAACTAATAACATCTCAGAAGATATCTACTGTCTCTTTTACAGTTACATCAAAAAAAATTATCTGCTGTTGTGGCATCTTCTTCGCCAGTACCCATCGACCTTTTTCACTGTTTGACGGAGATGCGTCTTATTCTTCGTCAACAAAAATTTTGGTCAGTTAGTTTATCTACGGGTTGAATTTTCATTCGGTTTTTTTAGCACGCTGGTACTTTGAAAGCAGGGTTTGTAATTTTCTCTTTCTCTTTATATAAATTCCAGTAGTCCACCTTTGTCAAAAAAAAAAATAATGTGTTACATTATACATTTATACTTATAGTAACAACTATTTTTGTGACAGGCCCCCTCCAAGTAGGAGGTAAAGGAGTAAACTACATTTAAAGGACCCAACATATCTTCATATGTAACAATAAGGACCCAAAATATGCAAGCCTAGCTTTAAGGACCTGAGACATAACTTCCGTCCAACCACCGTTAGTCCCACAAAAAGTGGTCATTATGCCATTTAATTAAATAGAGATACACTGCATGTCATTCACTATTCATTATTAGACACAATACAAATGGAAGTGTGCTAAATAGAATTTATAGCAAAATAACAGAGTTATAGACAGATACTTACACTTAGAAATGTGGGATTGAAAATTCGGGTGAACAAAATCATATGTTCGATACGGTTTTGGAAACTGTATTGAATATCCGCTGTTTTTAAAGCTTCTTTTTCATTGTTCTTAGGTTTTACCGCATAAACAAAAACAAACGGTTAATTTGATTTTCCGAATATACATAAATCGTATACTCCCTTCGTTCCGCTCAATTGTTGTAATATTCATTTTTAGGGTTTCTCAGTCAATTGTTATCCTTTCTATATTTTGGAGGATTTCTATGAGTAATTTGATCACCCAATGGGACTATTGTGGAACCACAACACTTTCCTTGATCTTTGTGCCAAATTGAAAGGACAACAATTGACCGGGACGAAGGAAATATATGGTATCGATTTTCAGGTCCGCTCGTGTATTTTAATCTTTTTTTTTCTTCTTTTTCATGATGCTATTTGTCTATTTAATAACTGAAAGAGCAATCCTATAAAAAAGGCTTATTAGTCACTAAGATAATCAATGTTTTGAGATTTTTAAGTTTCATATTAAAAAATAAGGAACCATATCGAAAAACTGCATAACTGGTTTTAAATTTTGTTGATGTATCTGTTTCCTTTTTAATATAAACCGTATCGAATATACGAAAATTCGCATAATTGAAATCATATACAGATAATAAAACCTTATCGTATTTTGCGAACCTAATTGAAAAGGCATAATTTAACCACGGTCTTTAATGCAAAAAACAATTAAGTCAGTTACATTGATCCCTTTTAATTTTTTTGTGCCTAATGAGAAAGACATGCAAGACAATATGGGGATGCAGTGGAGATTCGAACCTGAAAAATGTTCACTATATAGACGGATAGACCTCTTTCTTAACCACTAAATAAATAAAAAAAGGTACATTATTTTTACAAATCAATTTGATATTTTAATCAAAGATAAACAGATTATTGGAACGGAGGGGTAAACTAGAATAGCCTTAGAGAGTTGAATGTTCACACTTCATAGCACAGGTATGAACGTGATGATATATACTACTCATTTCCTATCCATATCTATTTAGGACATACACAAATTTCATTTATGACGGGTGAAATAGTTAGGATAAAATAAAAGAAAAGTTACTAGATACTAGCAAAATAAATATCTTATTTAGACAAGTGGTGTAATATTTGACTCATTTTACAATGAAAACGAATATATCCGTTTTAATTAGGGGTATATTTTTGTAAGACATATACTCCAGATCAATGATTATGTTTGTCTAATAATGGTCTACTTGGTGTATATTTATTTAATTACATCGCAAAGTGTACAAATTATTGTGGGGGTCTGGGGACTAACGGAATTGGATGGAAAATGTTTCTTAGGTCCTTAAAGCTACCCTTTCATATTTTGGGTCCTTATTGCTACACATTAGGATAGTTTGGGTCCTTTATGTATAGTTTACTCGGAGGTAAAGTATCATAGATTACGACTAAGATTGACTAAGATTTTACATCAAAATGCTTGCTGTTTTGATTTTGTTAATAAAATATTTTCAAAACCTACATCATGAATATTATAATTGTATATTTGTATCTACAATTTCCAACTTTTTATCATGAAATCTAAGTACGTTAAAGTTAGAGGTGCATTAATAGAGATTAGAAGTTTAATAATACATACCCGAGTAGCAACGCCGATGACTAAATTAAGAATCGTGAATGCGGTCACCGCGACAAGGGTGCTAGGGAGCCATGCAATTGTTGTTGTCCCAAGCAAAATCACTACAACCGTGAGAAGTAGTGTCATCTTTCTACCTACCCGTGAGCACAGGTAAGGTGTGACAACCACTCATACCAACTGCCCCAAGTGTTGTGAGGTGAGAAGGAGTTGGAGATGCACATCAAAGAAATCGCAATAGTTGTTTACATCACTGTGACTTCGTCGATGCAAAATATTACGACCCACTCTTCCCAAAACTTCGTCGGTACCAACCACTTGACCTAAATAAGAATTACGAGTCAATTGCAAAATATAGTAAATGTCATTAAACTACGATAATAAAGACATACAAGAAGATTTCCGGAGTCTAATATACAAGAAGATAACTAAGAACGTTTTACAACAATAAAGACATTATAGATTTAGCCCCTAAAGTTTATGCAATTGTGAAATTAAACCCCTTTAGCTTCTATTATAACAATCAAACCACTTAACTTTAACAAAAAGTGAAATTCAATCCCGATTTTTATTTTTTGCTAAAATATCTCAAAAGATCATTTTACATTTGATATTGTATAACTAATAACACATAAAATTACTAATTTAAACTTTATCAATTTATATATATACAGTTAGTTATTCATCTAAATTATAAATTTTACATCAGTCGATAATAAACAAATTAAAAATATGATAGAATTTCATGAACCTTTTTATAATTATTATATAATGTCTTAAAATTTTTAAAATTATTAGAAATACTCGTTATTACTATTATATTTTATGTAAAAATTATAAGTATAAAAAAAATTATTTAATTTTTGATTAATTTGATTATAGTCTGAATTTTGATGAAATCCTATCCTATCCTATCCTATCCTATCCTACTTCTTTTTAGAACACAAACAAATAAAGACTTGTGGTTAAGCAACGTCATGCATTTGCTTTTTTACACAATTTGTAAGTTCCCATGTACAAAAAAACCAACAAATATCCACTGCTTCTTATTATTTTCCATTATAATTTCAAACTTGTAGAGTTGGAGGTATTGCATTAACCATCAATCTCTAGTTATAGTTTTTCTGATTGTTGCAAGGGAATAAATACAATTTGTCTGTCTTCTCTGTATGAAAATATAAGACAAGTCATTAAAATTGAAGTTTGATTAGCAGATACTCCTTAATTTTAAAAAGATAATATGCATATGATATTAGTATGCTTTCAAAATCAACCATGCCGGTACATAAAATGAACGAATGTGCAGTCACGTAGAACACGATATAATTAACTGTAAGTTTTGCTTAAGACAGATGCTTAACACGGACAATATCCGTCTTAACTTTAAAACGGATCAAGCTAGTATTAGTACATGGTGGTAATAAATACCAAGTTTTTGATATTTGCAAGGCAATAAGTGGGGTGATTAAGTATGTATTTAACTCATTTTAAGTTTAAGATGAATAATACGCGTCTTAAATAAATTTGTGTATAACATAACGGTTTAAGAAATTAGGTGTACATCTTAATGCTTCTATATATAAAAGCTAAGTTATTTGGAGAATTGTGATTGGCTACTACAAATTAATGAAAGAAATAGGTAGGCCCTACCCACTACACATTGTTTCAATTTAATTGAGAGTGTTTTGATTTCTACTTTCAAGTCGTTAATATACGTTTCCAACATTAATTTCTACAAATCAAAATTTTTCTTATTTCATTTTTCTACAGATGATAAAATCACCAATATAATTTTGAGTACCTTTTTTTCGATATTTTTGTATTTACATATGCTTTTATAAGAGTTTTAACAACTTAAAATTTTCCTTTATTTTGTTTTATTTGTATGTAGAAATATAATGTTATTTTCATTAGTTTTTTCTCGATAAAATAAATTCTCCATTCAAAATTTCATGCAATTTCACACGGGTATAAAACTAGTAAGAAATAACATTCTATTTGCAAAACTCCTAAACATAGTACTTTCTTAATCTCTTAGTCTCATAGTCTTATTTATTTATTATTATTATTATTATTATTATTATTATTATTATTATTATTATTATTATTATTATTATTATTATTATTATTATTATTTTATTATTATTATAAGATGCGCATAGCTTTCATTAAAATAAAATGTAAAGTTTACAAGAAGTTGGTGGGGAGCCGAGAGACAATCTGGGCCCCCACCCCCTTAGCTATAGAAAAACTAAATCTATTATTATTATTATTATTATTATTTTATAAGATGCGCGCAGCTTTCATTAAAATAAAATGTAAAGTTTATAAGAAGTTGGTGGGGAGCCGAGAGACAATCTGGGCCCCCACCCCTATTATTATTATTATTATTATTATTATTATTACTCTATGTTTTTTATTATTTATTACGTAATTATTTTTTATTTAATTGTTTGAATGTTGAATTATTGTCATTGATGATATATGCATATGATGAATGTTCGTTGAAATTGTATGGCGTACGGCAAGATAGGAGCTTATTAATTTGTTTTAGGGAATTAAAAGCTTTTAGTTGATATTGGACTGCTTCAAAATTATTTGTGACTAATTAAGTAATTATCTAATTGTATGTATACGGTTTAATAGGAGTTGAAATGTTGTATGATCCTTTTTTACACATAAATTTCACCCAATAATATCATCTATGTTTTGTTAATAACAGTTTTCACTATATTTCTCTAAAAGCATACCCATGCAATGTTGCACGTTAAAACTACTATTTATTAAAAATCAAACAATGAGATTTAATTTCACTTTTGACTACAGTTATGGTGCTTAATTGCTTCAAATGAAACATAAGGGGCCTAATTTCAACATCCTCCTTATATATAAAAGCTGAGTTTTTTCCAGCCTTCCTATTGGCTGGAAAAAACTCAAGCTTTTTCCCCTTTTTCAAGGAAGTAGGACCCACCCAAATTCCTAAACATTTAATTACCCTCTCTCCTTCTCTCACCAACTTTCATAGTTTCATTATCTGAACTTATATAATATGATTTATATAACATGATGACAATCTTATACGGAGTATAAAGTCTTACCATTTCATGCAATTAAAGTTCAAATTAATTTTATTTATAATAAATTATAAATATTTACAGTGAATAAAATTAAAATTAATAAAACCAAGTCCCTAAAATCCTATATAAACTCACCAGCACTATATTATAAATAATAGAGAATATTTACGGTTTGAATTATAATGGTTTATTGGGCCTTATTGACATGAATAATATTATTCGTTGGTCTCCTTGAGATCAGTAGGTCTTGCTTGCGACGGATCGGATCTTGCGACGGGTATTTTGTGAGAGGAAATGGGTAGAGGGGACAAGGTGGGCACCCCCCATGTGCTCTCCACTCACCCTTGATGGGTATTTTGTGAGAGAATATGGTATCCGTCTTAAGCTTGTGACGGATAGTGTCCGTCACAAATGAGAATTTGTGCCTTGAGATGGGTACCTTTTGTTAGACGACAAAAAAGTTACCCATTTAAAATAAAATGTTACCCACTTTTAGAAAAAAAAAAAAATTATAACAGTAGCTAGACATTTATGCTCACATTTAACATGAAAGTGGTCTCAAAATTTCGTCTAATTGTTTAGATAAAAATGTCCGTCTGAAACAAGAATTTGCAATATTATTAGCACTCCATATCATATAGATGGATAATTTAATTTATTACTGTTATTATTGAAATTATTATAGTATAATTTCAACATTGTTTTATTATCTTGAATACTCACATATATTCAAGGGACTATAACTATTATGATGGTTTTACTATCATGAATACATAGTTTTTCACAAATACTTATTTTAAACGAGCATATCCATCTTAAGTATTAGACGAATTCAGTAGTACGAGTAAGATGAAAGCAGAATGTATCGGGAAAAACACCAGATTTGTCTTATATAAATTCATTCTAAAGGAGATTAACTAATAGTTTTTAATTGATAATTCGCACATTGCAATATATATTAACGGATTGATTTGTTTCAAATCATAAAATTATGTGTTATATTATACTCTCACCGTCTTAATCATTTGTTTGACTTTGATTAAAATAACCCTCACAAAAAATATAAAAGTCAAACAAATGAATGGGACAGATAAAATACTATATTAATATATTCTTTTATTCTATAGTTGAAAGTACTTAGCCAACAATCAAGGCGTGTGTTTAGCGAGACAACTCGACAACTATTGTATTTTTGGTGTAATTCTGGTTCCCATTTTTCGTCTTATAATATTATTACAAACGCAGTAAACCAGAGTAATTCAACTCATTTTTGTTACAACTAATTTATAATTTATACTCAATTATTCAAATGTCATACTAATTAACATACTTTGAGTATATGTACAAAAAAAAACATACTTTGAGTATAGATTTAACATTTAAATAAAAGGGTCAATTCACCAATTTATATTGTCACATACTCACGAAATAGAACATTTAATGACACACATTTTATATACACATGTATCTTAGAATAACGACGACTATTATGATCCGTGCATCTTTTGCACGGGTATAAAACTAGTTGGGTAAAGTTAAGGGGATAAATTGCCACTTTTGCGGTTTGATAACCACCATTGTATTTGAAAATCTTCATTGAAAATGTGTATTCTGAAATGCAAAATTTTAAAATGAAATCTAGTGTTTGGGTAGCATTAGAATGTTTGGGTAGCATTAGAATTGTATTTCATTCGTCTAACATCATACATTGTTGCTTGAGAAAAAGTTGTTTAAAAGTTTCAAACATAAATGACACGATAAACCCGTAAAATTATGATAAAAATATTGAAATTATGTATTCTATTTTCTAGTAGGATAAAAGTGTTATTTTATTACCTGGCAAGGTGTTCATGTAGCTGACAGAAAGCCCCCCGAAGAAAGAAACAATGAGAACCAACCATTGATAATATGACTTCGGGAGTACCATGTTGAACATGCCATTTTTTGGGGTCAGAACATAAAGGCAGAAGTTTCTTATTTTTGTAAATTAGTATTTCATTTACCTTTTTTGTTGCCGTGGTTGATAATCTCGATTTTCCTACAACATTACAATTAGTTCATTACAATTTCAAACGATAAGAATAAACTTAACATTGTCTGTATTTTATCTTCTTTTTTTTTTTTTAATAAACATACAATATATACTATTCACATGCAAATAACAATTTATTTTTATCATCGACCAAGTTGACATTACCATAAAATAAGACAACTTTTATGCTTAGTGCAATGACTTAGAAGTTATTTAATGGAACTATATTAAGCAACTTTTAATTTACTACTTCAATAAATTTTGAAATAACAAATATGTGGAATTTGGTTTACAAACAAAAGTAAAACTTAATTTTTTCAAAAAGCAAAAGCTAAAAAGTTTGAGAATTTATATGGTATTGGTATGGAATTGTTATGTTTCATAATTTACGACGTTTAAAAACATTAATAAAAAATTATGGTACATCATATGACACTTATATCTAAGACCAAGTGCCTACCTTAAAAATGATCTCTCATGTCTCTTTCCTCTATCAAACACTACTAACAATGTCTCCTTTTTACTTATAATATCCACATTTCCTATATCCGCCTTTAAGTCTTGACTTTATTTTATAGTTGTTACGGCAATACTTGCTTAACAGGCGCTTACTAAGCAAAGGCATTTAAACGTAATTTTATTCAAGACCTAGCCCTCCCTACCTATAAATGTAGTCTTATAACGCCAGAACTCATGTAAAACATTTAACTAAATAGGCTAACAAAATGCTAACACTTAAATGAGACTAAATTTAATTTCTTACCCCTTCAAGCTCGAGAGGGACATATTCTGGTGTATGATACTCACTCTGAGTATTATCCTCACGTTCTACCATAGGTATCTACACGAACGAAGTCATTTTAACCAACAACTTGCGATAAAAAAAAAGTTACGAAAAATCACATAAGAAGGTATATAAAAAATATCTTTAAAAAATAAGAAAAGAGACACTAGCTTCTAAGTATTTACGGTTTATAATACATGACCCATTATTAATTCATTTGGTAGAAAACTTCGAAGTAAATATTTTTCATTATTATATACTACTAGTGTAAGACCCGTGAAAGTTCACGGAGTTGTTTTACCTTCTTAAATAAAAATCTAGCTAATAATAGATTTTCGAAATGAATAGTACAATGAATGAGTGCACGAAATATGTACATTAGAAACGTAAAACACAATGTCAATGGCGTGTTTGTTCCGTGTTTCAGGATTTGAAAACCCGAGACTACCTTAACACCATTTTGATAAATACTTTTTAAACCGACTAAAAACGACAAATACTTATTTTTGAAATTATTTTTAAAAAATCGTCGATAAAACAACATAAATAATATTCCCTCACTTCTAGGACAGAAAAAGAAAGTCATTCAATTATGGAATTTTTATTCCGATTCTGTCAAGGTTAGAACTTTCATTCAAATATGAAATTTTTATCTCATTCTTGTGTTAAATTTGTGTTCTCCTTTGTATTCCAAGTTGATAAATTGGCCCCGGAGGAAAATGGTGGCTTTTTTTTCGATCAAGTGAGGTGTTGTTATATAGGAAACATGTAAAGTATCTGATCGATTATACGGAGAACTATATTGTAGTAGCTTCTGCTAACAACTCATCGCTGCCACTTTTATTTTTGTTAATTAACTGTCGTGTTTAATCGAGTCGCAACCTTTAGATTAGAGCACCTTGCTGTCCGTTCACTATTAAATCCAAAATTAGACCAGATCCACTATTCATAGAGAGTAAATGAGGCCAGTTTGTCATGATTAACCTGCATGTATGTGTTGTTCTCTTTGCTGCTTATCACTGCTGAATTTGGGCACTTTTCAGGCGAGGGTTATGGTTGCGAGAAAGAAAGCAATAATATTAGTGGTAGTCAAGAACTCAAGATATGGCTCAATCAATTCTCGTATATTTCACTATTGGCAGCAAAATTTAGCATACGATAGATATCCTGCGGTAGTTTACCAATCCTATATCATAAAATGTTTTACAATTAAATTACTCGTACTTTATAAGTTATACTGCTTGTTCACAGCTTCAAGCCCACACTAAGCCTGGATTTCAAAAGATCCTTCGTATCCATCAACAGAAACCTTAACATTGTCTCCTCCTTTGAAAGTCCATGACATTTTTCCTGCTTGACCACTACATCTGTTCACATTTCCAAGTTAAATTACTAACTGAATAACCTTGATTAGTTGACAGTAACGCCTAACATCTCAGAATAAGCTACAACAATAAAAAGATTAGAAACACGACCATTCCATGAAATATTTGAACACCACCATGGCTGTATATGTAATAAAGGCAAGGCTGGGCAGTGGGCATATTTAGTGAAATTAGGCATATAGAAAACAAAGAATGCTACGGATCAGTGAATCCGAGACGACCATTTGAAGGAATTTTGGTAGTTACTTGACTTGACACCTCTTTAACAAAAACTCTAAGCTGTCAATAACATTCATTTACTCAATATATGACCTGATTTTTTAATATTGGTTTTGTTTCTTTTTTTTTAGACCTAACGGAGCAAAACCTCATTCAAGTATTAAACAAACATCAGTTTGAGAAGAAAGTGAAGTTGGGGGTACTAAATTCAGTCTACAGGATAAAGTGTTTTCTGAGTTTTTGCGAGCTTGATTTGTACTAAATTCCCGGGTTAAGGTATGAGTGTCTGCCATTATGGTGGTGTCACAATCATTTTTTTCATTTCTCCTCACTTTGAATTAGACCAGTTAAACAGTCCAGAGGCAGATTAAGGGATCATGTCAGATTATGTATTGGATGAGATTACCGGAATGGGTCAGATAATACGTGGGGTCGGATTGACGGATTATTTGTGTCTCGGGCATTGTAGGGTATGAAACAGGTCAAGAATAGTTTAAATTTTTGGTTAGCCTAAGTGGTTAAATGCCCTCATCTTTGATTTTGTGATTTTATTTTTTTCTTTGCTACTTGTATCTCTCTCAATTGATAAATGGCACTGAACCAAAGCATCATAGAGTTCTCCATGATGTGAAGTCTGTAAAATTCATAATGTGTCGGTACAATGTGTATATTGGCATTCATACTTGGTTATATAAGATGTTATATGAGTAAAAGACATATGGTAAATAATTCACTAAAAAACCATATAAAAATCCCTTAATAATAATGTAATAAAACAGTCACAAAACTCAATTTGCTTTCATGAAAAAAGGTTTAAATCCAAAATAAAATTCTACATCCTTGCATAATAATAATAAAGCAGTCACAAAAGTCGATTTGTTTTCATGAAAAAGGCTTTAAAATCCAAAATAAAAATCTATATCCCTGCATATATCATATTGCTGTTATACCATTGATAAGGATGGATGCATACCTTTTCTTTATGTTTAATGCCACTGATTGTTTTGGTTATATCTCTAGACCGGACATCATCATTGTCATCAGGAAAATAAATTAATTGCATTGAATTACTTTGCACCGAAGTGGACAACCTACAAAAATTATCAAGTTATTATTGGTGGTAAGAAATTATAGAAAGCACACTTCTTTACTACACCAAGCACTGCCTAAAGCGCACTATGAAAGCAATACTCGTATCATCGTATGTAGTTAAATATCATTTATGTACTAAACATGCTAGACTTTTGTTGTCAATAAATTTCAAACTAACATAATAATACCTTGAAAAAATTAGGGATTAGTTGGATACACAACAAAAATAATAAAATGCAAAAGGTTGATTTTAAAGCATACCACATCAGCATCAAGTAGTATGTAGTCATTCAATTACATCCTTCAGTATCTTGACTGTGATTTCATGTCTTGTCTGAGTTGGCTAAGGGTGAGGTTTGGTGCAATCATCATTGATAAAGAAGAGATGAATAAATTCTTTTGAAATTGATGTGAAACGAATTAGATAGGTATGAGAACGAAGGTAAGAGGTCAAAGAATATGCAGAGGTAGAAGAGTAATACAGTTGTTGGTATTTCCCAAGTGATTTAAAACGTTAATCGAGTACAGAGTTTGTGCTTCTCAAGGATTGTAGAGCGTTATCTTGGTAGATGAAGAGACGCAAATCACAATTTTGTTTCAGTCATTACTTTTCTCGGTAGCTGTTTCAGTCATTACTTTTCTCGGTAGTTGTTTCAGTCATAACTAATTTTTTATAGCTAATTAAGTATGGAAAATATATTATTTCAGAGTATTTTGAATATTTAATGTTTAATATCTTTCTTTAAATAGTTACTTTAAATGAGGGATTTCTATTTTGTGCTTTAATATAAAGAATGATAAAATGATGATGATTGGGTGAATGAAAAGTGAAATATTGAAATTGAATGAGAAAGCTAGAATGCCCTCATTCTATTCCCACATTGTGCCACATATGCTATTTTACAAGTTTCTTTTATATATATAATGATAAATAGTAGTTATTAATATGATTGGACAAAATATTATTTTACTATTTTCAATTTACAATATCAACCCTTTTCTTTTTAAGATAATAAGATGTTGGTGAAGATGGTGGTCGGAGGAGGCAAGTGATGGTGTGATGATAAGAACTAAGAAGGGTAAAGTGACTTTTAATAAATTAGTAATAATATATGTATGGTTTTGTAATTTTTATTAATTATCTTACCTTAATTTTCATATTTTAATATTATAAAATATAATGTAGAATTAACGTGCACCATCATTCTATATAATTAAAACAGGAAGTTTTCGAGCCATTACAGAGAGTCCAACACTAATAAATGACTTTCGAGCTCCCACATTAAAAGTTGTGTTTCTAGCCATATTAGAGTCTCCAACAAAATTAAAACTCTTATTAGTATTTTATATTAAAATACAATATATAATAAGAGATATCAATTCAATAATATTATATGAAGTATATCTATAATAATGTTAATTAGATATTACGTACATTGGTGGTGTTTGTATTAGAGTGAAAAAGTTAAATTTTGCAATTTTGCACTAATAGAGTGCTAGAGTGAAACACTTAGTTTTGAAGTGTTTTAGTCATGTTGAAACTAATCCGTAAAGAGACTATGGAAAAGAAAAAAGTAGGATTTATACAACCAGAAGTTATCATTATGCACGTTTCATGTGATTATACTTAGGCTTAGGTAAGTATTATCTATTTATTTTATTTAAGATTAGTATAAGATAAGTTTGACTAATTTTACCCTATTTCTAAACATATATACTCCATAATATATAAACAGCCTTTGGTACTTTTTCCTAGGGAAATTTTCCACCTTAATATAAATGTTATATTATATGCTATTGTGGTTGTTTGTTGTTTGTTTACTCTATATGCACATTGTTTCAATTTCGTTAGCAATTCCCCCAATTTAATACACTTTATAATCTTGCAGGTATCTACAGTATAGTCCAGGCCAAGAAAGGTTTATGGTAACAAGAAAAGATAATCACACCGACATAACGAGCTATGATGGTAAGTAATAGGCGTAAACCTTGACTCTTCGACGTTCCATGAGCATTGTGAATTGAATGGAGTATATTATACAAGATAAGAATTTTGAGTAAAGAAAAAATAATTCGCCGTAAATATAAGCAACTATAGAGTACTGCTCTCTCGATCCCGGTTATTTATTTACTAATTCATGAACCTAATATGGTAATATATAAATACAGAGTATAAATAATACTTTATGTGTAGATGTGCATAAAAGTTACTACGAAATACAACTTTTTAAAAGCTTTGCTTTTCCATTGTCAAATTAGAGTAGTAACTTCGTTTTTAACCTTACGTTTTACTCCATATGACATCGAGCTAATATTTGTGACACGGTAATCCAAGATGCTAGAATTTAAGTATAAAGAGCTTAAAGCTTAATTATCATCATACAACCAACAAAAACATTGTTTGAAACAATACAGAAACCTCAGCAAATCAAACACCATTAAAACTACTTAAAATTTCTTTCTTAACAATTGCTAATGAGTGCTTTATTCGTGAATTAGTGTGCCTTAATGCTTACGAAATCAAAATGATCATTCTGGATGGATAGTAAAGGCCAATTGTATTAGTAGTTTATCGTAAGTCGATAAATTAATTTTTTTGGGAACAAGAATAGAATTTGAATGTACATACTATATGAAATTACTCTCATAAATATGGGTGACAAGCTAAGCAACTATGACCGGTCTTTATGTCTTTTTCTCTCGACCGATTGCAGCATATTCATTTTTATAGATTATTTTTGAGTAATATCCAATAATCTTGATATTGCGAACTACCTTGAGAATAAAATATTAAAACTGGTCAAAGATATGAAAATCATATTTTCATAGCACCGCCAGGAACGGAATTAAAGCAACAAAAAGTCTCGTTTTGGGGTTGGAGGAATTATTATTAAAAAGATATAAAAAAAATGTGATTGGAGAAGAAAACGGACTGGTTTGTCGATCACGGTCTGAAAAAAAAAATTGGTATTCATGAAGACGTAAGAATAAATTAGAGCAATGTGGTTGCTAAATTGTTAATCACAACTTACAAGTGCTCGATCATGGAGGCTAAATTGTTAATCACAACTTCATGGAGTATATAGCTCTATCACTAACTAAAGGAAACCACAAGATATCAAGAGTTTAACAAATGTGAATAACTTTCGAGCTCCCACATTAAAAGTTGATATCCAAGCAATATTAAAGTGTCTAACTTGTGTGGAACACTTTAGCTATATATAACCGTAAGAGTCAAATTGCTAATCTGGTAAGAGTCTTTTATTCAATGACTTCTTGAATGTGTATATATATGCTCCTTACCCTGCCATTGTTAATGATATTTTAGTCATCCTTCCTAGCTTTATGGCTCCACAAATTGTGCTTCCATGACTCCCTATTTTGAGCGTTTTTATAATCTTCTTTTATCAACAAATCTATGCGTTAATTACTCCATATATTGATTATCATATAATTAAGTTCTCATCATCGAACTTAATAATTTTGTTGATAGGTTGTGAAGATTACTAAAGGAGATGAACGCGGGAAAGCGAGAAGATGTAGTTACAACATTGTCGCTTTGTAATTTATACTAGCCCAATAAGTTGTAGTGAGTAGTGTGGTGGCTTCTTTAGAATTTGGCGATCATCAAAGTTTGTAAATTGACTCGAGCTCCCACATTTAAAGTTGGGATTTCGAGCAAAATTAAAGTCTCTAAACTTTTCTAAATTACTTCAAATAAAATATGAATTTAATTAATTAAAAAAAATTATATTAATTGTTATCGCCAAAATTGATCTTTAAAGTATTAAATACGGAGTACATTAGAAGAGTCTTACCTTTCTGTTGAAATGTATCTTAAATACATTAGGGGAGTCTTACCTTTCTGTTGAACTATGATATGATACATCTATTTAACAAGAGTAGTAAAATAATTAAAATAGAAAATTGTCAATTAATATAGGCATTGAACATGTCTATGAAAGCCTTATTATACTTAATATAAAGATTTGTAGCATAGGAGTATGTGTTTTGGATCACGCAAGTTAACTTTTTACTATACGGGTGACGGTCATGACAAAAACGAGAAGGGAACTTCTTATTGTTATGCTTAATTAATGTTTATGTACTTTTTGTGCTTCATTTATATAAATCTAATATCTAATAATGCAAAAAAAAAAATCTACGCACTCAAAATATTTTGGTTCTCATAGAGATAGTTCAAACGACTTCGGCAATTGAGCTATACATAGAGAACTGATAACGCCATACCCAAAATGCATTCTCCCACTTATTATGTGATACGTAATTCGTAACATTGAGTATTGGCATTTTAAACGTACATGATTAATTCCTTTAAAAGTGTTTATACTAAGATAGTGATAGTGTGACACATAAGTCATTTAAATTGGGATAAAATTTAAAGGGAAGTGGGATAATAAAAGTGGGATAGAGAAAATAATAGGGAAATAATGGGGATAGAGACAATTATTTTGACATAAATGTTGGGAAAAGGGATATAAAATTGAGACGAAAAAAAGTAAAACTATAAATCAGGGGGGCTTATATATTAATCCTTACTTTGGATATGATAAATAATACTGACATATTATTGTTACCCCACTGTGTTTTATTATGAGAAAATCAAACCATGTATATGATGGAGAGGGTGTAGACACTAATATTAATAGTTAATAATCGCACTACGTGAAACACAAATTAGTAGAGAGAGTGAAATTCGAAGTTCTAATAAACTACACCCTGGTTAATTAGACAAAGTAAATAGTTAATAATGAGAGTGGTAAACATTAAACAAAACGGGGGAAAAGTGAAGGAGATGGGAGGGAAATTAAGCAATCGTTCTAGAATAATAAATAAGAGTGGTTATAATAACCTGTTTAAAGTTAGGGTTGTGCAGTGAGCCGGGATAGGGAGCAGGCTGGGCTAATAGATTGCAGCGCAGACACGGTGTGAACATCAGACCGGACTGGCCAGCTAGCTTCTTCCACTTCGAGCCCAACCCAAGAGTAGCAGGCTAGACCGAGCCAGGAGGGGTCTTTGTGTTTATTTGTTTTAGCGTTGAGATCGGGACGAGCTAGAGAAATTTTAGCACTAGCCTGGCCCGTGGGGAAAGTCAGGTTTTGTGCCATGGGCTAGCCGGGATGGATTTTCGTACTCAAAGGTGCGGGCTAGGCTAAGCTAGCCCGCTACGTTGTACACCCCTATAATCAAGTAACGACTAACGACGACGTACATGTAGTTAGAGTATAAACCAATCTTTGGACACCAACCAACCATCAAGGGTAAGACCAAAAATATCACGTGTTCAAATCTTACTGCCCCTCACTTCTCAAGTAAAATATTGATAATTGATAACATGTATGGGGAGTTATGTCGTTACAATTACTCTTTAAGCTAAAGAACATTTGTGCAAGCGGCTTAGTGTTTAAAATCGATCTTGAAATTTCAACCATCAGCTGAACTTTCTGGTTGTAGTGGTTTATTTAAAAACATGTAAATGTTGATGCATTATACGAAATCAAAGCGAACAGGAAAAATACTATTTAGTTTAAAAGCTTTATAGCTATTTAAACCATTTTATAGTTAAGAGGTAATAACATTGACGTATTGCTTAATGCTTATATGTTGTTAATCTACTTAGTTTATCAGTTAGTGAGAGGGCAAGTGGGGGGATCCATTTACCCTCTCCACTTGCATATTATGAGAGGGGCATTATCCGTCTTCAGCTTGTGACCGATATTACCCGTCGTCAATGAGACAAGCTGCTAGAAGCTTTATCATTGTAATCAATTCATGGATGTTATCTCGCCATAATTTTTAGTTATGATCGTAAACATTCAATGGATATTATTATTATTATTATTATTATTATTATTATTATTATTATTAGGGTACACTATAGTTTAATTGGAGATAAATACAAAATGTCCCGTGCGTAGCACGGATATTCCACCTAGTTAGATAAAGTAATGGGATTAATTTGCACTTGTTGAAACATACGAGGGTGAATCACTGAATTGTACATAATACATCATACTTCTCCTAATTGCCTACCTCAAAACGACTTCTCACATGACTTTTTGTCTCTTTCAAACACTCCTCCTACCAATGTTCCTTTCCACCTAGTTAGCACGGACACTTCTCCTAATCGGCCGTCCCGTGTCGGATACCGTGTCGGACACACGGACACTTATAAACAAGGAATGAGAGGCCGGAAACTAAAAGAGATTGATTCGAAGATGAGTTTGGGTAGAAAATGAGAATGAATTATAGTCAAAATCACATTTTACCTTCAATTATTTATATTTAATATCAAATACTAATACAAAAATAAAATAGTACGTTGTTTATAACCATAAAATATATATTTTATTAAATTTAAACGGCATGTCCCGTGTCCTAAATTTCACGAGATATCGTATCACGTGTCCGTGTCGTGTCCGTGTTCGTTTTGGTGCTACCTAGCTTTCCACTCGTCTATTCAGTAATAATTTCTATATTTACAATCTTTGCTTTTAAGTCTTAAGTTTATTTTCTACTCCGTCCGTCCGGTCATTTGTTTACCATTTTCATTTTAGGGAGGTAATTTATGAGTAATTTGATTACCCAATGGGATTATTATCCACATGTCATCCACCAAACAGCACCACAAATGGTCCCCTACCATTTTCTTAATAATTGTGCCAAAAACAAAGGTAAACAAATGACCGGGACGGAGGGAATAGTTGTTACAATAATATTTACTCGCCAAGGGCACATCTAGCTAAGGTGTACCTATTGACTTAGGCCCTGTTCTTTTGGACTTAAACTCACCCCCTTTAAGTTCAGTTCAGCTCCTATAAGTTCAGTTCAGCTCCTATAAGTTCAGTTCAGTTCAGTTCAGCTCCTATAAGTTCAGTTCAGCTCCTATAAGTTCAGTTCAGTTCAGCTCCTATAAGTTCAGTTCAGTTCAGCTCCTATAAGTTCAGTTCAGCTCTATAAGTTCAGTTCAGTTCAGTTCAGCTCTTATAAGTTCAGTTCAGAAAAGTTCAATTCTTACAAATTAAGTTTAGAAAAATTATACGAAATATATTATTTATGAAAACCGATATAAAAACATTTGACATTAATTATTGGATACATACATTATCATTGAGACCGCCCGAAGAAATTGTAGAGTATTTCAACTATCGACATTCATTATTTTTGAATGAAAGTTGAAATGACATTTGGTTAATTGAAAAAAAGGTGGAAGATGTTAACAAAATATGCTCTAAATGTCACAAAAGTATCAAATGTCTATTATTGTTTCTACATTCACACTCCATAATTTTATAAGGATGCATACTCTTGGAATACCTATTATACAACATGACGTGAATATTCAAGAAACAGTAGATTCAGACATGTTTGATTATAAGCGGAAAAATGCCATGTTCAAGATACGAAACAAGATAGTAAAAAAACATTTGGCGAGACAATGGATTCGTTGTTTCGAGTGGTAGTGAAGATGAAGAAGAAAGTGATGAGGAAGATGATGATATAGAAATAGATAGTTAAAAAACGATGTAATATGTAATTTATTTTTTTATCGTAATGTAAACGTAGTAATCTGTATCAACAAACAAATGTATATAAATCGGAATAATTTTATTATCTTACCTTATGTTTTAGAGTATATTTTTTTTTGTATGACAACCCTTTCCAAAAGATAATGATTATAATAAAGTTCAGTTTAGTAAAGTTTAGATTATATAAGTTCTATTCAATTAAGTAAAATTAAGTTCAGAAAAGTTCAGCTCCTATAAGTTCAGTTCAGTTCAGTTCAGCTCCTATAAGTTCAGTTCAGCTCCTATAAGTTCAGTTCAGTTCAGCTCTTATAAGTTCAGTTCAGTTCAGCTCCTATAAGTTCAGTTCAGCTCCTATAAGTTCAGTTCAGTTCAGTTCAGCTCCTATAAGTTCAGTTCAGCTCCTATAAGTTCAGTTCAGAAAAGTTCAGCAAAATTCAGTCCAAAAGAACAGGGCCTTAATCGTATGTAAGTACGAACCACAACACTAGAGAAGTCACAAGTACAATTAGTTTACAAATAACTTGCTAGCATCACTGGAATTTGTTTCTAATCCGCGACCTTCATACGTAATAAGAAAGTCATGGAACACTCTCACGAGTCACGCCAAAACAATATAGTCATAAGTAACTGTAAACTCGAGTTCATTTCATTTATCGTTACATAAATATCGTCATTGAGCTTCTTGTTCTAAAAAACTTGATTCAAGATTAAGGTTTGAGAAATAGAGGACAATATATCCAAGAGTAGTCAAATTTATCAAATTAGCGACCGATAATAATAGGATAGCGATATGGCGCCACCCATTCAGTACCACCCTAATAAAATAATAAAAATAAATAGAAAAATCAAAAGTTAATTTCAATTTTGCGTCAAAATAAAAAGGGTATATCTGTAATTTAATATCCATGCTAAAATCTATCCAACATATTTTAAAATTAGTCTACGTATTAATCTAGTCTACCCAAATTAAAGTCTATCACTGATTCACTGTTAATTGTTCTTCATCAAAATCAAACAACTAAACTAAGAAAATTCAATACAATCCATTGACAAAGACAACCAAAAAGCCATTTTGAAATCTTAAAGTCTTTTAATTTGATTATTATGATAATTTAACTTGCACTATTGCAAATTTTAATTTATTTAGTTCTAATATTTCTGCATACAAGTAGTTTATGTTGATAATTACTTCTTTGGGTAAATTAGTATGTTGGAGATTGATAAAATTCTAGTTCTTGGAATTACCCGAAGAAGAAAAGATGGCAAAATTTATTAATAATCATGAAAAGAAAAGGACAATCATATCGTGCATAAAGTGATAAACCATAATTATGTGTTCCTTTTAATCAAACTTCAATTATGAATCAATGGAGTATTCACAGTTGATGGCAATGGAGCATTCAGTTTTTCAGTTCCTACAATTTGGGGTGGATAGTACCTCAAATCTATTAGTTAAGCTTTTGTTTAAGTTGTGTGCAATATTTAAGATTCTTAAATTGCCCTTTTTCATTAATTGGTTTGAAATTCAAAAACAAAGGAAAAGAAATGAAAAAAACTTCAACAATTTCATTTAAGACAATCTCAAAATCCACTTAGATTTCATTTAAGAGTATTTCTAGTAAAATTATTTATCGACCTTATGTCCTTATTATACATAACTTTATTAAAACTTTTTTTCATATCACTCCATTTATATATACTTTCGGGTTCTTATAGACTTTTCATAGAAATTTTAGACTTCCTAGACTTTGTACGGAGTACTTTACAAAACAAACGTAATCTGCGCATATGTGGTAAAAGCAATTCATCTACACGGTATAAAGAATACTTAAAATCTTATAAAGTTTGACAAAATAATATAAATTTGGATAAGAATCGATATCATACTACTCGACTAGCTTCAGTCTCATTATCATGATCATTAATCTCCAACTGATGCTGAGGGTGAGGTTGAGGCGGCTCTACCTCGATAATTTCCTGTTTAAAATTTAATTCAAACAAAGTAATCAAGAGCGATATATATATAAAGAATTTAAAACAGTTCACTTTGTTAACTTTCCAGTCACTACACACTTTCGCTCCAACATCTTATATCAAGAATTCAAGCTGCATCTATCATGACTATAAAAAAAAAACAATCCTTTTTTAACACAATGGTCTTCCAGCCAAACTATCAAAGAGAAATATCCATCTTTGGGTGATTAAATATCAATTAAAAGCAAAAGTCAAATTAAAAGTTGTTGAAAACAGCTTAAATGGAACACAAATTCTCATTTGTGACGGGCACTTTTCGTCACAAGCTTGTGATGGAGCAAATGTGACCATTTTTATGGAAAATGTAACCATTATATGACTTGTGACAACCCTCGCGAATGCGGAAATATAAAACATACAAGCATGTGAAGTAAACTGCGGAAATACGGTATTTTAAAAACCTTTATACATGCAAGATAGAAAAATACGAGGAGTGTCAAAATATTACAAACTAAATAAAAATACCACAAGAGACGTAGTCTCTCAAAGTGTTAACAAAAGACAAAGTAATTAGCAACTAGCTAAACAACGTCTAGAGGTGTTTCATCCAGGGACAACGCCCGCTAGCTCACACCCGAACCCAAAAATAGTCATAGCAAAAAGCCATCCATGCAAGCAACCTGTTCATTCATGAAAAACATGAACGCCACAATCAGTGGGGAGTAACTCCGGGTTCTCCCAGCCATATCACATTAAACGTACAAATAAGGAAATACAAAGTAAAATCATGCATATATAGATATACATGTGAGTTACAATAAGAATAGATAGACAATCCAATATATAATGATAAGATCATGTGGAAATCAAATCCGAAACCATCATGTTATTCAAAGACTTGGGAAAGACACTCTTAGGCAACCGAATACGCTCACTAGGGCTTGCATCTCACCGTTAGCGGTATAAGATTGATAAGATTGAGACTCGACAGACAACCCAAGTCAAGTCATGCGATGATCACAATAAAACCAACATATTATCATCCATTCACGAACCCATACATTGACGGTGTCCAATCATGCAATGACCATGAATAATATCATGAAATCACGCATTCAAGAACGACGATGCCCAATCATGCAATGACCATGAATAATATCATGAAATCACGCATTCAAAGACGACGACACGACGACATCCTCTCACGGTAAATGAAACGCACTAGCATTCGTGTACATGACAAGTATGATAACAGGCATCCACGAGATCACATTTCCCTGAACTCATACACGATGACATTTCGTATATGTAGACTAATTTCCTCCTGGTAGGAACGATAATAAAACGGCTCCTAATCTAAACCTGGCCAGATTCTCGGAATCACATTTTCCGATTCGACATGCGATGACGTTTCGCATCCAAGACTCGGTCAACAATGAAACGCCGAGTACCCCAAATTCGTTAGATCAATTCACGAAAGAGGCGGAAAAGAGCTCAAGCCTCATAACAAGCGGTACGCTACATGCAAATAACACCACCTCGCAAGTACACAACATTTGACGGCCGGGTCGATCAACGCATAGCGTTCGCCTCCCAACAACGTCGTCGTATGCCCACTAACACATGCAATTAAGCAGTAGGATACCTCCCCGTTCCGACATTCCAGCCTTACGAACGTGGAGGTAGCCAAGGGAATGAGAGTACAAAGCACAAGACAAAATAGTGCTCAAACCGTATCATTTGTAAAAACCGACTCAAAGTGGGAACATACCAAAAACCGTCACAAAACATGAGAATAGGGAATCATATAAGTTTAAATATGATAAACATGAGTCAATACATGATACATAAGCATTAGAACAAGTTTATGAAGCATAATGAATAAAAACATAGATCACCTCTCCAAAACAACGTTGTTTGGAAACCAACGAAAACAAGGGTCCACTTTAAACTGTCATAACTAGAGTTCTAGATATGAAAATTCAGAAATTCTAAGTCGAGGTGATAGCTTATCCTCTTACGGTTCCAACGAATGGTCACAAGCCCAAAACAAGCAAGTAACGAAGGAGATATGATCATTCTACGAAAAAGGGTCAGTGCAGTGAAACTGCACAAGTCACGACCGTGACTTGTATTTCACGACCGTGAGATGTGTGACCAAATCACCCGAGAACCTTCAACATAATTAATCCTTTTATTTCCAATTCTCATAATTCATTTATAATAACTATCAACAATCAATATTCATCATCAACAATCATCAAATAACAACAATCATCACCATAACATGATTCCTAAACTTACTAATCGTATTCTAATACGATTTCTAGCATATAAGCATGTAAAACACGTAAATGATATCGAGTAACCCTTCATACCTTTACGCGTCTTTAAAGATTCTAAACCTTCCTAGTCTCCACCTACATACAATTAGATAATAAAAGATGAATATCATTCACCTTGAGAAAGACGGATAATTTAAAAAGCGAGAAAGACGGTAATTTTATTACCAATACGGATAGAGGAAGATAAGAGGGGAAGAATAAGACGAACTTACGTGAATTTGAGCGGAAAACGAATGAGATACGATGATTAGAAGATCGAAAAGATTATGGAGGCAAGGTTTTTGGTGTTTATGGTGAGGAAGAAGAAGGAAATGAATTGTGAGGAAATGAATTAGGTTTAGGGTTTGAGGGAGTATATGTAGGGTGAGTCGGAAAAGTCAACGAAAGTCAAAGGCGGCTCAAAAGTCAAGAAAAGTCAAAGACGACTTAAAAGTCAAGAAAAGTCAAAGACGACTTAAAAGTCAAGAAAAGTCAAAGACGCCTTAAGACGGGATTCTCATGGAATCTCGCGGAAATTCCATATACGAACTTGGAAATTCCAAATTCGACTCGAAACAATAAATTCTAAATTAAAACTTAAATTTGCTGAAAAGTATCCGTAAAATATTTTCACTAGAAAAATAGGGTACATTTCCGGGTGTTACATGACTGGTAACATTTTATGCATGATTACTTTTTATCATAAAATGGTCACATTTAGTCCGTCACAAGCGTGTGACCGTCACAAGCAGTTTTTTTGTATACTTTGTTATTGTTGATAAATTTTCCTATAAGTTGAGTTTCAGCCAAAACGGGTTATCTCAAGATAATTAATCGTGGTCTATGTTACACGACACTTTACTTTGTGTAGAGAAAATTAACATTTATTTGTCTTTGATCAAAATACTCCTCACAAATAATATAAACGGAAAATTCACGTGGTACCCCTAAACTTTGCCACTTTGCACATGGTACCCGCTATTTTAAGTTTGTGCACATGTCACCCTTTACGTTTTATTTTTATGCACAATATGTCCTTTTCGTCACTTTAAAAAACTTCAATTAAGCATAACCCTTGCACCGGAATTCGGATTTGGCGAATTTTTTTTCCAAAAAACATTTTCTTGTCATAATCTACGATTTGAGGAAAAAAAATTGCCGACTGACGTTTTCTAAGGTTTTTTTCTCGCGAAAACCTAAAATCGTCCCTAACTTCGATCCTAAATTTCCGAATGACCATTTTTTGTTCGATCAAATTATAGATCTCGAAGAGTTAATCAATTTAAAAATTTTGTTTGGCAAATTCCGATTTCTAGTGTACGATTTATGCTCATTTGAAGATTCTAAGAACGATAAAAAGAGCACGACATACTCGAAAATCAAATCTCAAGGTTACTATGTGCACAAACTTAAAAAATTGTCTACCACGTACAATTTGACAAAGTTTAGGGGTACCACGTGAATTTTCCGTAATATAAATTGGCAAACAAATGAATGAGACGGAGAGAGTATAAACTAAGATACAATAATAATAAAAAAGTTGAATAAGAGCTATACCCGAGTAGCTCGAGACTGAGTGACCTCCATTTCTCACTGAGGATCCTATTGAAGTTGCGGATCGAAAAATGGATGAGGATCTGGTGAAGATGGATACCAAATTGAAGTTCAGACCGACGGACGAGGAGCTAGTGAAATATTACCTAAAAAGGAAATTATTGGGAGAAAAGATTGTTCCGGAAACGATTACTAAAGTGGACATCTATAAACTTAAGCCGTGGAATTTGGCAGCCCTGAAAAATGGAACACCATTCTTCTCCTGTTCCTCTGTTTATAACATAGAAACTGAAAGCGGTTATTGGAAGACAGTTGGGAGTTGTAGGCATGTTATGTCCGAGGGCGGCGGCCGCGTCGGTTTCAAGCAGTGTGAAAATTGTTGAAAAAATGAAAGAAGATAATGCGAGAGAAATAAAAGAAGAACAAATATGATAGTCTGTTTTTTTTTTATTATATATAGTAAAGAATTAGTGATGAGCTCAGATGGTGCAAATGAATAAGGAGGTCATTATTGATTTCTAAGTTTGCACTTTGCAACAGGAAGTTAGCCGTTGGTCTATTAGTGTACACTGCTACAAATGAGCATTTGGACCATGTCAAAATTCGTGGCACAAGTGTTGAATTTCCGTGGCTAATATACTTTGCCACGGGAAAACCTTTCATGGCCCAAGTGGCCGTGGCTAACAAATAGCCACGGGAAAACAAAAAACGTGGCAAATATTTAATTTTTAGCCACGAATTCTTCCGTGGCTAATAAATCTCTGGCCAAATGTTTATTCCCATGGCCAAAATGTTTTCCCGTAGCTAACAAAATATACATAAAATAAATAAATAAATCGTAAAATATTATTTTCATTCACAACAAATATTATGACATGCGGAATCCTGCAATTCTTGATATTTGATTTGTTGTTAGTCAAGTGCTTAACCTTGGAGTTCTTATGATGATCTACCGAAACTGAATGCTAACTTTGACTATAATTTATTCTCATTTCTCACCCAACTCATCTTCTAATTAATCTCTTTTAGTCTTTCAACATCTCGTTCCTTATTTATAGGTGTGCGTGTGTCCGTGTGTCCGACACGGGACGGCTAGTTAGAAGGAGTGTCCGTGCTACCTAGTTCATAACTTGTGATGGTGACTTGGTGAGTTGTCTTGTCGTTTTGGAAGAGTTAGAAACGCAGAATGTTAGACGGTTTAATTGTAAACTACAAGTACTTCGTATGTGCACAGCAATAAAGGAAATTGTCAACTACTTCGTACCACACCAATAAATTCTGACCCAGGATTTTCTATGTACCACAGCAATAAGAATTTCTTCTGACCCAAGATTTTCCCATGATTTTTTTGCCATAATGGGGTATGGTACTTATTAACCTCTTACTATTTGATAGGGTCAAGCAAAAATATACGATACGGTTTTAATATACGGATATGATACGGTATACGGTTTTAATTACACGTATTTCCGAGTATATGATACGAATTTCCGTGTATACGATACGGTTTTTAAGAAAACCGTACCCCGGATTTTACGTGAAACTTGTAATATACGCTACTCACTTTATCAGTGACAAATTTCTGTGTGAAGTTTTGCAAATTTGTATTTGCTATTTTACCTACTGACTTTGCAAGTAATTGTGTTTTATAATAATGATCCTAATGGATTATATAAGATTATATAAGCATCTTATTTATTGGCCGTTACTAATGTTGTGAACTCGAATTCCAGGTTTGAGCATTATCAATTAAACCGGATCCGGGTATACGGTTTTCGGGTACCCGGTTTAACAGGGTATACGAAAACCGGGTCGGATCCGGGTTCTAATTTTTTGCCTCCTAAAAACCGGGTACCCGATACGGTTTATTAAAACTGTATCGGAATAAACCGTATCGGGTATCCGGTTTTGCTCAGCCCTGGATACATCACATGTACAAGAGCATTGCATAACGGTCGTATGTAATTGAACTTTTAAAATTTTTAAATTATTTTTAAAAAATTTTAATATAAAAATTGAAATTTAAATGGTTTATGTGTAGTATTTTTGAGTTTTATTATAAATTAGTTGTATAGTCTAGTCAATTGTACATGACGCCACGTATTTCCATTATTAGGTATGACTTTTGAATGTATTCGTTTTACTTTAATTTTAATTTTATCAAAAAAAATTTAATGTTGTGATTATGAGTTACACTATACTAGTATGCCCGGCTTTGCCCGGGCTACCTATATTTATCATTAAAATTTATTTTAATTAAGTATACTTTAAAGTTGTATAACTCATAAATTTATCATCAATATACTTTCTTATGAGATATCTTAAAATTACGATAAAATAAATTATTAGACAATTCATTACTCCCACTATTAATATTTTACTTTAATCAATTTGTCTGCTAGTTGTTCATATTACTATTTTTTATTGTTTGTATTGTTTCGTTTATTACATTCGTTATTCTACTGTTACTTTCACTATTCACGTCGTAATTATTGTTACTTTCACTACTCCCACCGTAATTATTGATAATTTCACTAATGCCGCAATAATATTTACTCCCGTTGTTGTTCTATTACTTTCATTACTCCCGGTTCTAATATTGTTACTTTAACTATTGAACTGAGTGATTACTATAATTTAATTAGCTGATGATTAAACATGCAATTTTGAGATACTCATATATTTATATAAATATATTACGTATATGTTAAATCAATTTAAAAGAATTATGCAATACTATATCTTTTGGAAACCTAGCTTGATTTATTTACCTTTTCATAGTTTCCAAAATATTATGTGTAAGTTAAATAATTATAAATTTTTAATTTAATGTATATGCTACTAATTAATAGCATAAGTGGGGAATGTTTATTTTAAGGAAAATCACCCTATTTTGGTATTTTCTAAATTTATACTTCAACCAAAATTATATAATATTTACACTGAAATACCTTAATCAGGTATTACACAACGCTATTGATTAAAAACTATATAGTATAATTAATTTGTATAACTTTATTTAATTACATGGAAGTCCCTTAATTTCGGAATCTAATATATAGTATAGATAGATTGTTATAATAGATCTTGGGTTCACAACCTTGAGCTCTCTTCCCATATATAGTATTGTCCTTGCGTTTAGTAGACACCAAAACAAAATCAATTTTAATTATAACAATAATAATACAATTTCAAGATTTTGATACAAATTGTGACACTTAATTTTTTACTATTTAAAATATCATGCCTTGTTCAATCAAACTCAATATTCCATTTCGCATTGACTCATAAAATGAACAACAAGTCTTACATACGACGGGGCGACCTGTCGCAAGCTTAAGACGGGTCAATCCCCTTCTCACAAAGAGCAAGTGGGGGGGATTGACCCGTCTTAAGCTTGTGACGGGTCGGCTCGTCAATGAGAATTTGTGTAAAATGAAAGTGTTTACTTTTTTTTATGGGGTATTCTTGAAAATAATGAAGGAACATTGGATTTGATTGTGTTTTGTGGGGGTAGTTGTAAGAATTATTATTTAATTCTCTGTTATGTGGACCTAATTACCGATGTCAGTCACCTTAATTAATAACGGTTAAATATATTATTCCGGGTTTTTAGTAGGAGTCCTAGTTTAAGTGGATTACGGTTAATGTTTACAAGCCATTAACATATCAGGCCCACTTATCTTATTAAGCCCCTCCTGCCACCTCTCTATATAAGCAACACTTGTTTGTGCTTTAACCTAATTCATTAATATTAAGAAAATACACATAAAGAAAGTGAATTAGAGAATAAGGAAGGCAGGAGAAGGCAAAACAATAAGGGTTCATCTTTTATCTTTCTCAAGTGATTTTATTATCAGATCTAATGGCTACATCACGTAAGTACCTCTCAGTAATTATCGCTTTAATCAAGATCCTATAATTTATGTTTACATGTGGTATCAGAGCAGGATTGTGATTATAGTTATAATTCTGATTAATGTTTTGATTATGTTTTTATGAATGAATTTAATGCTTTAATCATGATGTTATAATATTCATTCATAATTGATTGTATACCCTTACGATTGATAACGTATCCTTATATCATGATCGTTTCCGCTGCCCTATTCGAATTATTTCGTTTTATATGATGATTTATGATGATAATTTGCGCTGCCCTAATTCGATTTGTATGATTTATGATGATTATTTGCGCTGCCCTAATTTGATTTGTATGATTTATGATGATTATTTGCGCTGCCCTAATTCGATTTGTATGATTTATGATGATTATTTGCGCTGCCCTAATTCGATTTGTATGGTTTATTATGATTATTGTTTATGAATGTCGTGTGACCTATACCACTCGACCGAGCTAATGTTTCACTCGATCGAGTCGGTTTATTCCTGATGTTGCTCGATCGAGCTAATGCTTCACTCGGTCGAGACCTTCTGTCTTCAATGTTGCTCGATCGCTTGCTCGATCGAGTTCTGCCCGTGTTGGTTACTTAATGTTTGTTTTCATGTATGCTCGCATTATATTATGTTATTGTGCTTATAAAATTAATTTAAATTATCATATTTTTTGTAAGCATACATTCTTATTGTAGATTAATTATATCTTATGTATCGATTAAAGGAGACCTTCGCATTATGACGAGTTGAAATTCACCACAGTGATTTCATCTTGTACGCGATCAGATCTCATAATGTAATTAAATTGGGTATTCACATTATGTTGATGTTCACCACAGTGGACTCAAATTATGCAGTGAATATCCGACTAAGCATCTAATGGGGTGAAATAACTTGTATTAAGGTTTTACCCACAGGTAACCTGACATTAAAGTGAAACACTCATTAAAGAGAGTATACTTGATTATGTAATTAAGCATGCGTAGGTTGTCCACAGATACTGCACTTGCTTAATGAATGTTTATGAGTTACTCATTTAAGTTTCAAGTCTTAGTCATAATTGCTATTGTGTGATAAACTCAAAGCCTAATGTTCTGAGCATTGTTCATAATGCAGTACCGTTGCAAAGCTCTCTCAATAACTGTGTCCAAGCAGTGCCACAACATGATGGTACTAATTACTCAGAATGGAAGGAGCATCTCGAGTTCTATTTAGGTATTCTTGAACTTGATCAGGTGCTTAATGGAACAGTAGCTCCTGCTGAACCAGCTTCTGATGCGAGTAAAGAAGTACTTGATGAGTATAACTGGTGGAAGAAATGTGACAGTCTTTGCTTAAAATTCTTACGACTTACCACTGCACCAAACATTAAGTCCTCCATTTCGGAGACAGGCTGTACTACAGCCAGTAAGTACATGGAAATCATTAAGGAACGCTTTCAGACTACCGATAAAGCGGTAGCTGGAAGGCTTATGTCTGAACTTACCACTGCTAAGTATAATGAGAATGTCACCACCATGCAGCAACATGTGTTGCACATGACGAATCTGGCAGCTAAGTTGGGAAAACTGGGCATGAAAGTTGAGGATCCGTTCCTCGCCCAGTTTATAATCAACTCCCTGCCTGATAAGTTTGATGCTTTTCACCTTCATTACAACACCGTTAAAGAAATTTGGAGTGTTAATGAATTGACCAATAAACTGGTTCAGGAAGCAGCAAGAATCAAACAGAAAGATGAGGCTGATGCCTCAAGTAAGAATGGTGGTTTACCCCAGGCACATCATGTGCATCATGTAAGCGGGAAATCTAAAGGTAAGTTTAGAAACAGAAAGGGCATTAAGTCAAGCCCTTCTGATAAACCGTCTGCATCTGACATAAAGAAGGAAATTAAGAAGCAGGAAAGTTGCTTTTTCTGTAGGAAACCTGGGCACTTTCAGCAAGACTGCATAAAGCGTAAGAATTGGTTCGAAAAGAAGGGTAAGCCTTTGGCTTTAGTATGTTTCGAATCAAATTATGTTGAGGTTCCTTCTAATACATGGTGGCTAGATACAGGCTCTAATGTACATATTTCGAATTCCTTGTAGGGATTCCTTACGACAAGAACCATAAATCCAAATGAGGCCTCCTTATACATGGGAAATAAAGAAAAAGCCTCAGTGGAAGCCATTGGAAGATTTAGCTTGGAATTAAGCACTGGATTTAAGTTGATTTTGGAGGATACACTTTATGTTCCCTCCTTCGGACGCAATTTAATTTCAGTTTCTAAGTTAGATAATAATGGTTTTAGATTATGTTTTGGACAAGGTTTTTTCAGTATGTATCGAGACAATATTTTTGTTGGTTCTGGGATTTTAGAAAACGGATTGTATCGAATTTATTTAGATAAATTGTTTTCAGAATCTCTTTGTGTTTCTCATAATGTTTCTCTGCATAATAATGTTGGTTCGAAACGTGGAAGGTCTAATGAAAGTTCCTCCTTCTTGTGGCATAAACGTTTGGCCCATATTTCAAGAGAAAGAATGAACATATTGGTCAAAAACAATATGTTACCTTCTCTTGATTTTACGGATTTTGGGACGTGTGTGGAATGCATTAAAGGTAAGCAAACCAAACACACCAAGAAAGGGTCCACAAGAAGCACTGCTCTATTAGAAATTATACATACAGACATTTGTGGTCTATTTGATGTTCCCTCCATGAGCGGAGAAAAATATTTCATCACCTTTATCGATGATTATTTACGTTATTGTTATCTTTATCTTTTGCATGAAAAATCTCAATCAGTAAACGCTTTAGAGGTTTACATTAAGCAGGTGGAAAGGCAATTGAAAAGAAAGTGAAAATCATAAGGTCAGATAGAGGTGGTGAATATTATGGCAAATATGATGAATCAGGACAACATCCTGGTCCCTTTGCAAAACTCCTTGAAAGTTTGGGTATTGTCCCTCAGTACACAAATCATGGTTCTCCATGGATGAATGGTGTAGCTGAGAGGCGTAATCGAACCCTATTAGAGGCTGTGAGGACAATGATGAGTAATACCAACTTACCCATGAAGTTGTGGATGCATGCCCTTATGACTGTTGTGTATGTTAGAAACCGGGTCCCCAGTAAGGCATTTTCAAAGACACCATTTGAACTGTGGAAAGGGTGGAAACCGAGTCTTCAACATTTGCATGTATGGGGATGCCCAGCAGAGGCACGCATTTATAATCCACATGAAAGGAAACTCGATCAAAGAACCATTAGTGGGCTCTTTATCGGCTATCCAGAAAAATCTAAACGGTATAGGTTTTACTGTCCTACACACAAAACAAGAATTTTGGAAACCGGAAATGCCAAATTCCTTGAGAATGGCGAAGTTAGTGGGAGTAATCAGGTAAGGGATGTCATAGTCAATGAAGTTAGTGTGGCAATTCCAGCTTCTTTGCCCCCAATTTCAATTGATGAAGTTCCACATAATGATAATGTTGACCCAGTCAATACTGTGGAACCTAACGTTGATGACCCTCCACTCCCGAATGATAACATTGCCACTGAAGTTGTTAATACAACCCTTGAAATAGTATTAAGAAGGTCCACAAGACCTAGAAAGCCAACTACTTCAAATGACTATGTATATCTACAACAATGTGAATTTGACATTAGCATTAATAATGATCCGGTTACGTTTTCACAAGCTATGAATTGTGATGATTCCGATAAATGGATTAATGCCATGAAATAAGAGATGGAGTCTATGGCTAAGAATGAGGTATGGGAGTTGGTCAATTTACCAGTAGGTCATAAGGCTGTCGGCTGCAAGTGGGTCTTTAAGACCAAGCGCGACTCCTTGGGTAATATTGAACGACATAAAGCCAGACTGGTAGCTAAAGGCTTTAATCAGAAAGAAGGCATTGATTATAATGAAACATTCTCTCCAATTTCTAAGAAGGATTCATTACGGATCATTTTAACTTTTGTAGCTCATTTTGACTTAGAGCTACATCAAATGGATGTGAAAACGGCATTCTTGAATGGGAGTTTGGAAGAAGAAGTCTACATGGCTCAGCCTGAAGGCTTCATTATTGATGGCAAAGAGGACAAAGTCTGTATATTAAAGAAGTCCATTTATGGACTTAAGCAAGCTTCTCGACAATGGTATATTAAGTTCCATAATACCATTACCTTCTTTGGGTTTCAAGAAAACTCTGTTGATCAGTGTATATACCTGAAGATCAGTGGGAGTAAGTTTGCATTTTTGGTCTTATATGTCGATGACATACTTATAGCAAGCAGTGATTTGGGACTATTACGTCAAACTAAAGATTTCCTATCAAGCAACTTTGAGATGAAAGATATGGGAGAGGCGTCCTATGTGATCGGGGTGGAAATATCTCGAGACAGATCACAAAGGACATTAGGGTTGTCTCAGAAAGCCTATATCAGTAAAGTTTTAGAAAGATTTAACATGGTAAAATGTAATCTCAATGATGTTCCTATTCAGAAAGAGGATAAGTTTAGCTTAAGTATGTGTCCTAAGACTGAGCTAGAACGAAATAACATGAAAAACTTTCCTTATGCATCTCTGGTTGGAAGCTTAATGTATTCGCAGGTCTGTACAAGACCTGACATAAGTTTTGTAGTAGGTATGTTGGGTCGATATCAGTCCAATCCTGGAATGGGTCATTGGAGTGCGGCTAAGAAGGTTTTAAGGTACTTGAATGGAATAAGGGACAAAATGCTCACTTATAGACATACTGATCAGCTTGAGGTTATTGGATATGCTGACTCAGATTTTGGAGGATGCGTGAACTCAAGGAAAAACACATTTGGTTATGTATTTGTTTTAGCTGGGGGAGCAATCTCCTGGAAAAGTGCTAAACAAACAATTATTGCCTCATCCACTATGGAAGCCGAATTTGTAGCGTGCTTTGAGGCTACTATTCAAGCTTTATGGTTTCGGAATTTTCTTTCAGGGCTTAGAATTATGAATTCTGTTGCAAGGCCGTCGAGAATTTATTGTGATAATACCGCAGCTGTGTTCTTTTCGAAGAATGACAAGTATTCTAAAGGAATAAAGCACATGGAAATGAACTACTTGTCAGTTAAGGAGGAAGTTCGGAAAAACACTGTGTCAATTGAGCACATTATGACTAGTGCTAATATAGACGATCCTTTAACTAAGGGATTACCTCCAAAGACATTTTTGAAGCATGCTATTGATATGGGTCTGGAGGATAATCATTAAGGCTTTTCGTTTATGTTTGGATCATACTAGTGCTTTGTAATGATGACACTTATGTTTTGATTAATCGACTTATGTTTTATTGTGATGATGATTTCCGAACAATTTTCTATATCGTATTATTGTTATTGTATACATTATTGTTGCACGATTAACAGAATCGGTCCTTTTCCTCAAGGACATTATTTGGGGATTATGTTTGCTCCTTGTACAGACTGATTATTCTAAGTGATTGGTATGTAGCACATGGAAGGACCACTTCTCTTTTATAGTAGTGTCTCCGCCATGACTCAACCAGTTGTTCAGGGATGATCAGGGTAATTAAGATAAACCCATTAGGTGTTCATTTAACCGTCTACGCGTCTTATGTTATACTTAAGCGTGACATTATGTTTTAATCAGTAATATGGTCCAAGTGGGAGAATGTAAGAATTATTATTTAATTCTCTGTATTGTGGACCTAATTACCGATGTCAGTCACCTTAATTAATAACGGTTAAATATATTATTCCGGGTTTTTAGTAGGAGTCCTAGTTTAAGTGGATTACGGTTAATGTTTACAGACCATTAACATATCAGACCCACTTATCTTATTAAGCACCTCCTGCCACCTCTCTATATAAGCAACACCTGTTTGTGCTTTAACCTAATTCATTAATATTAAGAAAACACACATAAAGAAAGTGAATTAGAGAATAAGGAAGGCAGGAGAAGGCAAAACAATAAGGGTTCATCTTTTATCTTTCTCAAGTGATTTTATTATCAGATCTAATGGCTACATCACGTAAGTACCTCTCAGTAATTATCGCTTTAATCAAAATCCTATAATTTATGTTTACAGTAGTTGCAATGACATTATTGTAAATACTACTCGTATATGTCAACTGATTTACCAAATAAGAAAAGAGAACATTGAATTGTCCAAAAAGGAAAATAAGAAAGGTTAGATTGGATTGGCTTTTATAACTTGAAAAAAAAATATCTACTCTATAATACGATGGTATTTATTTTGTAGTTGTACTTTGTCCTTTAGTTCTATCATACCCTATAATTTGTAAGTCATCGTAATATTTCCTTTGATCCTTTTTTTTTTGGGACGATTAAAAAATTGTGTTTGTAAGTGTTACTCTGTTTTTCTTTTAATCTAGCTTTTTTAAAACTACAAAAAAAAAACTGACGCATACCTTAGACTCGGTTAGGCAAGGCATTTCAGTTTAGCTTATTTGACCGAATTAGTTTTTTTTTTTACAAAATTCCAGGTAGCTTATTGTTTTGCAAGTGTTTGACTAATAACTTATTTGCGCAAATAAGTTACCTGAAATGAAATGTTACATAGGGTAACATTTGAGATTTCATACTCTTTTATGTAATTTCACATAAAATCAGCTACCTTTTGAGCTAGTTTGACAAACATTTTTTCTATTAATCAGTTACCTAATTAGCTCATAACTTGCAGCTACCCTATTAGTTATCTTTTCAGATTTCAGTTACCTTTTCAGTTTTCAGCTTTATTTCCAAGTTTTAGGTGCTAGTTTTACCAAACACAGCCTTAATAGCACTATCTTCCATTGTTTTTCCCTTCTCTATCATGTATAGTGTTTGTTTCATTTTTTCTTCGTTAATCTGTAATTTATCTACCTTTTGTATGTTAAAATGATGGTATAAATCGTAGTTCAGTTGAGATTGGTTAAAGCCGAAAACCGTGGTGCGTGTTTCTTTGTAGATCAGTGTGATTATTTGTAATTGCATCTTTATTAATGGATATTAATGTTATTAGTCTTAGTGATATTACAAGGATAGCAAAGGTTAACGGTTTGACAAGTACTATAGTCTTTCAAAGTCTATTACGAGAACTAACGATGTGTGATGATTAGGGTTGGTCAAATGTGTAGGTAGGGTCGGGACTAAAGCGTGTCGGACCTGACTTGTTGAACCCGGGCATGGTCCAAGGAAGGGGGTGGGTTTGGTCAGGCTTGGTGGAGGTGAACCCAGACTCGACCCCGGGGGAGGGGCGGGTTGAGTCTAGGTTAGGGCGGGTTATGGGTGGGTAAGTATGCTCGACCCGGGCGGGTAAGTATGGTCGACCTGGGCTGACCCTATGGTTGGTGGAGCCAAGCTAGCACTGGGCCGAGTACGCATTAACCTGATGGGTTGGTCGTGCCGAGTTACCCTGCATGTTTACTAGCCCTAATAATGAAGATCATAACAATGATTTTTTTTTTCACTCATGATTTTGGGTATTAATTATGTCATTTTCTATTTCTCAATTTTAAAAAACTAACAAGAATTAAGAGTATAAGTCATGCATAATATTTTTAAATTAGTTAGTGTTGATGGACAACTATATTTTATGATTCAATTATCACAAATTCTTATTTAAGCTGGAGGTATCCGTCTTAAGCTTAAGACGGATACCATATTCTCTCACAAAATACCCATCAAGGGTGAGTGGAGAACACATGGGGGGTGCCCACCTTGTCCCCTCTACCCATTTCCTCTCACAAAATACCCGTTGCAAGATCCGACCCGTCTTAAGCAAGACCTACTGTTCAATTATAAGCTGGAGGGTGACTTTCTTAGACTATGTTTATAGGTTGGGCTAAGTAGGTCTACGTCTTGAATAATGACAAAAAGATAAAAAAATAAATAAAGGAAAAGTAAAAAAAAAAACTTAGCCCATATCTGCGCTCCAAATGTTCTAGCTAGGAAGTAGGAACACATGGAACGAGTTTTACTTTTTTGCCATGCCACATGGCTATAATTTATTGGCTCAATTTTTACTTTTGTGTTTTGTGTTCCTAACTGCTAATTAATTTTATTTTATAAACCAAAATAAAATAATAAGTATCACAATATTCATATACTAGTTTTAAGCCCGTGCAAATTTTGCACGGGTTTGATATTTAAACTTATAGAAAATATTTATTTGATGTATAGTTATTGATATAAAATTTTTAATAATCGTTAAAATCTCATACTTCGTACTTCTTTAGTTTCAAAATTCATGAATAACATAAAATTAAAATTAAAGATTATTATTAATTTCTATGTTATTAAAATTTCATCGAATAAAATTATTACATATTTAATGCAGATAATGTAATAATTTTTGTAAAAATAAAATATTTACAGCAACAACAACAACAACAATAATAATTTTAATATAAAAGATAAACTAAATTATCAATTTATGCATACCTTCTCGGGCCTTTTAATATTCACAAATTATTCTCATTTAAGATATACATATCTCGTTTTAACATTAAGACAAGTCAAATATCCCACATTAAATAAAATTAAAATGCATTGGTATTAGCAAAATGTTTGTCGTGTGACTTCAATCAACTTATTTGACCCGTTTTAATTTTAGGATGAATATATCCTACTTAAAAATACATACATTTAATATTAGGCCACTTTACCGTTTTACTATGTCCACATCATTTATACATGTGCCTTAGGCCAAACACAAATTCTCATTGTAGACGAATATATCCGTTTACGGTGAGACCAACTGTAGGCCAAATCATAAATAATGCTCTCCGTAATAAGTGCGTTTATTCATACCCATTTAGGCCCAAACCTAAGTATTATAGTGTTTTATGTTCATTTAATTATCTATAAATCCTACTTTTCAATCACTGCACATTCACCCTCTTTCACTCTCTCACTTTTAGCTATACCTCTTATATGACGTACAACTCCGCCGCATCCCTCTTAGTTGTTCCATCTCCGCAATGGCCACAACATCAACCTCTTTTCGACAAAAAAACACCACACTCAATAAATCACCATCACCTTCTTGTATATTTGTACAATTTCATCAATATTATTTGGATTAATGCTTTCATGCTTCATTTGATGGCTCATTATTGATTAAATATTCAAGAGGAAGAGCTTAATGGCAAAGTTAATGACTAATTTTAGTGTATAAAACTTTTGTTGGTTTTTCAATCGTTTTGCAAAGCAGTACAAATTTTGTTATAGACCTACTCATTTCAATGAATAAGATATCATTTAATAAATTCTTTTTGAAAATTATTTTAGTGGAATGCTCTAAAATTAACTCAACATAATTTTATAATACATTTATTTTATTTACTTTTTATAGATCTTATTTTTAAAATTAAAAATTAAAACAGTATTTATTAATTTTTTTGTTGAAAACTATTTCATATTCAAGCAGATTACTTAGATATGGTGATATTTCGAAAAATTTATCATATTGTATAAGCAATAACTTGATTTATGTATTGGGTGTTGTAACGTATACAATTAATGAAAGCAGGGGAATACAATTAGTCACTGAAGTCATGACTCATGAGAGAGTAATTAGTTATGTACCTTGATGCCCTACCTAAATAAAAATAAAAAGTAAGCAGAGAGGAGAGATAACAATTAAATTGAATCAATAGAACTGGGGTCAGTTTTTGTTTTACTTTTCCTTTATTTAAGGAGCCAATAGAAAAGCTTAAAATGTTTTGGCTTTATTATATAGTAGAGTTTTTTTATTCTCTATGATTGAAGACCACACCTGGTATATCTTGCAACTCATCATTTTTAATTTATTTATTTTATTGATAAGTTAAATTAAATTCAGCATGTAAAATATAATCACTGAAATTCAAAAAATTAAAACATATGCAAATAAATATTACTCACTTTAATTTTTTATTTCTCCCAATTTTCTTTATTACGGTCTCCAAGACAGAATATGACCGTATTTTTCAGCAATTATGTGTAACATTTTTGTCGATTTTTTTTCATGAAAGATACTTTCATAAGAAGTATAACTATTTAGTTTGATAAATTAATTTTTTTATTCTCCAACATATTTATGATCGAAGTTCGGTTAATTCGAACCCCAAAAGACAAAAAATCAATAAATTTTTATTAATTTATTACTATTTAATATTGTTTATTTATTTTTAAGTTAAGTTCGTTTCTAATATTCTTGTGTCATGTTGTACTAGAAAGTAATTGCTTTTTTTTATGTTGTTATGTAATCGTTGTTTTAATATATCTTATTTAATAAACCGTGTTCCTTTTGTATTTCTTCTGTCTAGAGAACTTAATTTGCACTAGTATAAGTCTCGCGCGAATGCGCGATTTTTTAAATAGAGATAACCGGGAATTTTACAATTATACTATTCATATTCATATTTAACTCAATTTGAAATGTAATCTTAATAAAATTAATTATTATTAATAATGTTTTGTATTAAGATGTAGAAAATATAAAGTTAACAATTTTACCCTGAATGATTACCGATTATTTTTAAATTAAAATAAGTCAAGGGTGTCATGGTAAAATTATTATTTAGTTTCTTATTGTTAGTGTAAGCTATTCAAGTTTATTACTTATATGGCTTTAATTTTCATTAGTTTCCTTATTGAAATTTAAAGAAATACTCTAATAAATTTATATGTTTCCTTATTAAACTATAAGTGACATTTGAAATGAAAAGTTTGGATATACTTATTCTTTTAGTATACAGGAGATGCATTAAAATTAGAGAACTTTCAAAAGGAAATAATCAACTTGTAGCATATTTGTATCAAAATATAAAAAGATAGAAATGTGAAAAAGAATATGCTCAATATTTCTCTCATAACCTATGTGTTATTAGTGCAGTTCCACGTTTGTAACACAATTAAAATATACCATTAAGTGTGTTTAGGTATTGCATGTATTAGTATTTCCGGTATAGAATTAATATGACATTTAGTGTGAGGACCAATCATAGAGCATTTCACTTAGGCGAGAAAATTTTAGAGCTCACTTATTCTTTTAGTAGTAGGGGGGATTAACCGTAAATACGCCTATAACTATTATTAAAATAAAATTATGATGTAAGGATATAATAAAATATATGATGTAAAAAAATAAGAACTAGGTCCAAATAGTGCTTGATAAAATAACAAAATCACGAACTAGGTCTTATAAATATGTTAAGAAATTTATATTAGTATTTTAATGTATGAACTATGTCTAAATAGGGTACATGAACAACGGATAAACATGGTCTTATGCAAGTTGATTTTTATGATTTGAGCATGGTTCCAATGAAAAATTTCAATTGTCTTCCCGAAGGATAGTACTTGTTACACCTAAAGACAATCCATCAAACACGATTATATCGCCTTTAGATATAATGAGTACGGTCCTGATACGTATAATTGAGAAAAAGACGAAATAGGGAGCGGATCCAAGACAATTAGCAACCAAAGTTCATAAAGAAAGCTGAGGTGAACCATCAACCTGGACCAATTACACACAAATGACAAAACCAAATTTACACTCCACCACCATTTCGACCACTAACATCATCACACACCACCAGTTCGACCACCAGCACCACCGTAGCTGGCATCAATCAATCAGCCACTCGCGGCTCAAACAATCGCCATCCTTGCGCAGCAACACACGGGTATTGTTAATTGGCTTAATTAGGGTTTTCATTATATTTTTATTATTTTACATTCAATCCTGGGTTTAGTATTTCCATTAACATGTTGGGAATTGAGTTTGTATTTGACTGTTTTGCTTGATTGAATTAGTTTTAAGGTGATTAAATATCAAGGAAGAAGCTGTAGTGTAAATTCTTTCGCAATCTTGTCTTGCCAGAACATTGTTGATTTCTTTCCAATCACACCTTCCTATAACTTATTCATTCCAAACTCATTTGACTTTCCACGGCCTGCGAGACTTCTTTTATGTCAAAATTACAAACACTTTGAAAACTCATTCCAAACACTTTAACCCCACTTTTCTTCATTTATGTATCTTTTATGTCAAAATTACAGTTTTTCGAAACTTCTTCTTATGTAAACGTAAATATGTACAGTTTATACTTAATATCTAAATTATTGAAATCTAACTTAATGTAATCAAGATCAATAATTGATAAATTTGACTTTGAAAAGTGTAGTTTGGAATGGATAGGAGTAAATATTCATTGTTCATAAATGTTGATTATGCATTTAACACTAGTTGCCTTAATAATATCATTACAAAAATTCAATAGTAGATAATAACTTTGAAGTTCGTATTATACAGCTACAATGTATGTCATTATTTTTATAAACGATTATATTCATTAGATTGTAACAAAATCTAATCTGAACCGTTTATAAAAAATTAAAATTCTATTTCTTTCAACAAAGTGGAGAAGATATGGACCGCTCATTGTCATTGATATTAGATGTCATGTTACCCAAGCTTATTAGAACGCATAAAAAAATGGATGCATGTCAACAAATCAACATTCAAACAATTTTTAACGGACGCCGTGTGTCTGGTATACCTTTGTTTTACCCAAAATCATGAAAGCCAATGTATTACTAATACAGAAAGTATCCCTTAAAACGGGTTGATTTAAGACGGGTCAAACCCCTCTCATAAAAGGCAGATGGAAGGATAAGTAGGGGCTCCATTTGCCACCCACTTACACCCCCACTTGCCCTTTGTGAGGGGGGTTTGACCGTCTTAAGCTTAAGACGGGGTCGACCCGTCTTTAAGGAGAATTTGTGGTACTAGTATTACATATTCTCATTTATAACGGGGCAATTCGTCACAAGCTTAAGACGGGTCATGCCTCCCTAAGAAAGAAAAAGTGGGGAGCAAGTGGGGACGCCCTCGACTTTCTCTTTGTGAGGGGAGATGATTTGTCTTAACTTTGCGATGGATCGTCCCGTCGTAACGGAGACTTATTGAGTTCATGAAAGAACTCAAAATAGCAAACGACAACAAATGATACACGTGAATCGAGAGATTATACACTATACATTAGCAATCAACTATTTCCCATTTTCGATCATTCGTTTACTTTTGCTTTTGCCACAAGACGAAGAAAAGAGTAAAGTATCATTTGTGATTGTACTTAATAGATGACAAGTGAACAACAATCTCATTAAAATCAAATCACTCGTAGAAACCATCCTAATACAAATAGATAAACAAATGAATAAGACACCCTAAAATGAAAATGATAATTAAATAAACGGACGGATGGAGTACTTAAATACTACTTCATGGAACCCCTACGAGATTACAAAACAACCACGGAAAGGAAAAGGAAGCATAACCATTGTTAACTCTCAAGTGACTGGTCAAGTTGCTGTTCCAGTCAAGTAACCATTAAGACAGTTCTTCATGGAAGGGTTTTTCAACCTATTACAGCACGATCTACACAACAAATGAGACCCCTACGGAATTACAAAACAACGAATGAAAGGAAAAGGAAGCGCAAGTGATAACGGAGCAACTAAAGTGTCAAAACTTCAAAGGTCTCCAACCACTTGGTGTAATATTCACAAGTTCTGGAGAGATAATATGCCATATTATGATCACACTGTTAAGGCGTTGGCAAATGCCACAATGTATCGAAACCAAAGCACCCATCTTTTTTCTGCTTCGGCCTATCTTATAATACTCTGATCATTAGTTGGAAAGGAAACAAATTCCTTTAAACCATGGAAGGGTATTTTGAACCTATTACAGCAAATGAGACCCCTACAAGATACGAAGAAAACGAAACGGAAGCATTTGGTGGAATATACACAAATTGCTGGAGAGATAATGCCATTAAGATTACATTCCCTAATGCGTAGACAAGCAACACAAGGTATCGAAGCCAAAGCACCAATCTTTTTTCTACTTCAACCTAATCTTATTACACTCTGAGTCACTGACCAGTAACCAATGAAATTCTAGTTCAGCCAACTTAATAAAATCGAAATGTAATTAAAAGAAAAGCACACAATTTTAAAGCAAGCAATGTGTCAATAAACAGCAACAATCTAGAAAGCACATAAAGAATTGATTTGCAAGTATTGATTGTGAAGGATCTTCAATGGTTGTGTTGAACTTCGTATGGTTTGTGGATTAAGTCCGGAGGTTTACGATCGTCTCCGGTCTGCAAATGCCTTGGTGAGGGTGGTGAATCGGTGATCTCGTTAATAGATTGGACTAAGATAGCGGCCCAATTAACCATCAGCCCAAATGATACCCAAATCTTAAGAATTTACTCCCTATATTTCAGCAACTCTCTTATGAGACTGTCCTATAGCATATGACTGACCCGAGAAAAGCCCAAATTTATATTTAATTATATCCATATTTTAAGTTTTTTTTTATTACCTAATATTTTATGATGCATAACGACACATTTAAATATGTATTTTATCAAAATAATATATCAAGTGATGAAAATAAACTATATTTTTACAATATAATTAAATTATTTAGTTGGCCTATGTGCTATTGGGCTAGTCTTTTGCTAAAATTAATCTTGTAGAACAATTTGTGTTGTTATTTTATCTTAATTAGATTCACTTGTTTCAGAATTTTTTATATTGTTTTGAATTTTTTTTAAGACTCAAATCTTCCGTTGAAACGTATTAATTATCCTTGTTTAGGATATTTACTCTCTTTACAAATATTGTCTCTATAACTACCTTTCACTTGGCTTTGTCAGCTAAGTGAGGAGCTACAAAACTACTAGGACGAGCATCTAGATCACGTGCCATTTAGAGGTGATCATAGGTCGGGTAGGGTCGGGTTTAGGCTAGGCTGAGATAACAAAATGAGGCCCAACATGCGGAATGTGTCGGGTCATGCTAAATAAACGGGTCTAATTAGTCAGCCTAAGCTCGCCCATACAGAGTTTTATCGACTTTTAGGCTTATCCAGACCAGTACAGGCTTTGAAATACGGAACAAAAAACACTACTTGTAAAAGGGATGATGCAAAGCTTGGCCCAATACAACATAAATGGAAGCAGCCCAATGATAATGTGACCCACAACAGCCCAATGATAATGGAAGTAGCCCAATGATGAAGACATACATACTTTGAGGCTATTCACAAGCAATCTGAAAAAAGAAGACTTTCAATTCCTGAATAGTTTGGACAAATTAGTGTATCGAGTATTGAGGAGTAATTTCCTATTGAAGAACCCTCTTTCTTCAGTAGATACAGATGTTGTCATCATGCTCCAAGCATAAGCTCAGGCAAGTAACTTCATTGGGGGTAAAACTCCTAAAATACCTTAAATCTTCGGCCCTCTTGAGTAAGGGGGAGGTTCAAGAAGATAGATGCATACACTGTGGCAGAAACAACCGCAAATATAACCAATATTGGGAGGTTAGAGGATACCCTCAAGGTCATCCTAAGAACAAGAAACGAAACAACAAGTTCATGAGAAATGCTTAAGGCAATTACAGATTTACAGGCCTTAAAGAAACTTTCAAACAACTATCAGGGAAATCACAACACTTCTCAAGGAAACCATAAAGTGATAAAACCCATAACAATTATCGGAATGGAAAAGAACAAAATAAACTTGCAGCAAATGCTAGTTGTGAGCAGACAGAACCTGCTGTTCCATTGGAGCTGCCACACAGCAGCTAGTGAATCTGCTGAAGCCGGTTTATTGTTCAGTAATATCTCTGTTGGAGTGATATTATTGAGTGGTATTCAAGTTGCAATATTTGAGCATGGTATTGAACTTTCTACTACTTGGATTTTTATGCCATATGATCGTGGAATTCAAGTAAGCGATATGTCTAGTTTTTTCTTCAGCTACACCCTTGAGGACAAGGGTGATTTTAGGGCGAGGAAGGTCCAAGTAAGGTCGTAGGGAATGTACTTGGGAACTATTTAACCCTCTTGCCTTATGGTCTAACTACATCACTAGTAGAAGAAGAGTATTACTATTCCTAACCTATGTTGTTGATCCGGGTGGGCTATTTGATGGTGTATACGCTGCATGAGTTACGTAGTTGGGCAGCAGCTGCATAGTTGCTCCTTCTGAACATGTCATGCTCCCTGAAGCTCTTCGATGACTGCAGTAGCTTTGAAAAAGTGAATAGTGATAATGTGGTAGTTCTACTGGGGATAATGTATACCGATATAATGTATGCTCGTAAACATCATGGCATGTGTTGGATTTCACTTGTGACTGAGATTTGGAAACATTGAAGAAATGTAGAGTTGATTGTTTCATTATACTCATACCTCCGTTTCAGTATGGTTTATGCAACTATCTTTTGTCAAATAGCCTTATAAGGCGAAAAAATGTTCGTGCTTACGGTATAACTTGCCTTTGATCCTCGAGGACAAGGATCATTTCAAGAGACGGGTAAACAAATAACTGGAACGGAGGGAGTAGTTACTGAGAAAGCTGAAATAACATAAAATTCTGTAACGTGTAATTATAATTATCCATAGCAATCATATTATGAAAATTTGAATCACAATAATTACATTATGAGATCATTTAGAGCACTAAACCTAGCAGGTAACTTGATTGCACCAGTAGCAATGAGTAGCAAAAGAAACCAAGTTGGTGCAATCCAAAAGAACAATATTTCCAAAATTTTCTTCGATGAAGAACGATTAATCCTCTCAGTTTGAGCATTAAGCATTTCTCCTGTTTCCCTTAGCTTCGCTTCGATTGGGCCCTCTGTCTTTCCAATTGTATTTGATAGTAATGCGTCATATACGTTCTTCTTCTCTGTTGTTTCACTGCTCTTGTATTAAAGGCGAAAACACAATTTGTTAGTTAGTCGATAAGTCTTGTTTAAGAAACCAACAATTAAGAGTAAGCAGATGTCAACTAGTATAGTTTAACTTGCCTAGCGGGATCATGGTCACGGTAAATGCCAGCGCCAATTGCTTGTTCGACTTCAGCTAAAGACGGTTTATTTGGCTTCGCTGATTTTTGCTTCCGAGCACCATTCTTCCTTGGTGTGGTGGGTATGGTAGAATTATTGCTAGGGAGACAGGCAAAAGTTATGACAGGCTTTGCTAATGTTAATGAAATGTTTCCTGACAATATCATATTGTGAACCAATTTAATTTGAGCACTGAAGGGGATTCAAGGATACGTTTGTATGTGGGAATGTGTGGCTCTTTTGAGGATAGCATTTAGTGTAATCGCTTGTTTTATTTGTGGGGGTTTTCTTGTTTGGTTGCTTTGCCTATTCTATTCTCTAAAAACCTTAATTGTTGTTACTTCTCTTTCCATTGATATAAAAGGATATTTAGAAGCCATTAACTATGCGCTGTAATGAGACGAGACAGTTCTTGAGTTGGTCACTTCTTGGCTCAGTCAAAGTTTAACTCAAATTCGGGTTCGGCTCGATAACTTAATGAGTTGAGCCAAGCTAACGTTGGTTCGTCTCAAAAAACTCACGAGTAGCCCTTTCTTGTGTGATAAAATAATATTTTACTCATATTTCATAAGAATATTTATAATGATTCATTTTATTTATCTTAAAATTTGGAATGTCTTATTTAAGATATAATATTATTTGAATAAACAATTTTTCATTTGCAATTTTATTATTCAAGGTTTATTATTTCAAAGTGTTTTATTTGAATTATAAGAATTATTTTGACTTAGACAATTTAGACTAAATATTTAGCCAAGTGTTGCTCAAGCTTATCATAGCTAACTCAAACTCTAAAAGCCTAGGTAGCACGAAAATGGACACGGACACGGACACAGACACGGACACGACACGGACACGTGATACGTCATCTCGTGAAATTTAGAACACGGGACACGGCATTTAAATTTAATAAAATATATATTTTATAATTATAAATAACATACGATTTTATTTTTATATTGGTATTTGATATTAAATGTAAATAATTGAAGGTAAAATTTGACTTTGACTATAATTTATTCTCGTTTGCCACCCAACTCACCTTCTAATCAATCTCTTTAAGTCTTTCAACCTCTCATTTCTTATTTATAGGTGTCCGTGTGTCCGACACGATTTTCGACACAGGACGGCTAGTTAGGAGAAGTGTCCGTGCTACGTAAAAGCACGACCAACATTTTAATTGATCAAGGCTTGACTAGATACAGGTGTTTCAATAATTATTTAATGTGGTTCTAGCTCTTTCTTTACATTATTTTTATGTTATTTATTCGGAGTACGCATTTTAGGTAGTTTATTTTCAAATTTCTAACCAGACCAACTCCGAGCCCAACTTCTTGTTTACGACTACAATATCCGTCATAAACTTAAAATGGGTTAAATTACTTAAATAGCATAATAGATAATACAAAAGCAAAATGTCTAGACTTAAGGAAAATAAATTTTCCAAGCATGCAAATGGGACGCTATATGGCCCGTTTTAATTTTATGAAGAGAAAACTCAGGTTGTTTGATTAAGAGAAAGGGTAACATTTGAAATTTTTTTGAAAAAATGTATCAAAAAGAACAACTCTCTTATAGGACCGTCCTATAGCACAAGACTAACTCAAAAGATGAAAAGCCCAAGATTTACATTTAATTATATTCTTATTTCGGTTTTATTTTGAAAACCCGTTATTTTATGATGAATGCTGAATTATCTAAATATGTAGGTTATCAAAATAAAATATTATTTTATTAAAATAAACTATTTATTTACAAGTTTAATAAATTCTTTAGTTGGGTTTTGTGCTATTGAGCTAGTCTTTTGTTAAATTGGTCTTATAAAACAATTTGTGTTAATGAATAAATGTGGTTTTTATGAATTTTTTTATCTTATCCTAAGTAGAGGCGGACCTTTACATATTTGGGCCTGGCCTATCCTTCCTTAACTCTCAGCCCAAACAAAGGCTGCCCCTGACCGCCTTTTGCAACTACCAAACTCATGAGGCCCTTTCTATTTCACTATGTTTAAACATGGAAAACGGGTCAATCGGATCGGGTTTGGGTTGGGCCAATTTAGGTCGTGTTAGTTCGGTTCAATCATATTATCGAGTTAGTTTGGGTCGGGTCGGGTTATTTTGGGTTTCGGGTTATTTTCGGGTAAGTTGATCGGGTCAGTTTCGGGTCAACGTGTCTGGTTATTGCAGGCCCGTATCATTTTCGGGTCAATAATTAAGGAATATAAGGTGCATATAGTCATTTCAAGTCTTTTTTGTTCAATTAGAATTATATTTTTCGGGTCATTTTCGGGTTAGTAGTTTCGGATCGAGTCATTTCGAGTCGTCGGGTTAGTTTCGGGTCGACGCATTTCGGATCAAATTCAGGTCGGGTCAGATTAATTCGGGTATCGGGTCATATTCAGGTTTTGCAACTCGGGTTAGTTTCGGGTTTCGGGTCGGGTTACTTTTGTCAGGTCTAACTATGTTGCTCGGTAGCAACTCTCTCATAGGACCATCTTATAATATAGGAGTATTAAAACTGAGCTAAAAGAAAAAAAGCCCAAAGATAATCTTTAATTTTGTTTGAACAACCCGATATTTTTATTATGAAAACTAACATATTTAATATACAAGTTATCCATATAAACTTTTAAGTTATCAAAATAAAATATTTGTTTATAAATTTAATAGGGATTTTCTCAATTGTACCTAAATCTGGCAAAACAAGCCCGATCCGAAATGACCCGACCCGAATAAACCAGCCCGAACCCGTCCCAACACCCGAATTTGACGCGAAACCCAAATTGAGCTGACCCACTATAACCCGACCCGAATGTTTATTGTTGCAAACAGATTAATATCCATGAATAACTTGAAAATAGCTGACCCGAAAGTGACCCGGCCCCCGACTCCGAAACCAGCAAACCCGAAATTGACCCGAACCGAAACTGACCCGACCCGAACCCGACCCGGTTGACTGGTAATAACTCTTGGCAACAATTTCAGAAGACAATAATTAAATCGAATATTTCGTTAAAAGAATGAATTTAAAAAATTTTTATTGTAATAGAAACTTTTAACCGGGAGTTCTCATCGGTCAAAGTTTATTCCGTCAAAAGACTTTGACCGATCAATAATCTATCATAATTCCTTATTTTTTTTTAAGTCGAGGATCTTGTAAAAACGAACAGTTTGAAAATTTTACTGCCTTTTAAAACCGTAGCAAAGAGTTACTGTCTGTCAAAATATTTTTCCGAAAAAAGATGGGCACAAGTGAGAAAATGAAATAATTTAGTGATAGAAGTGAGAAAATCCCAATTTAATAAGTACAAAGTACACTATTAGCTTTTAGTTATTGGACTAGTCTTATGAATAGTGTAGTTTTACACAACAATTAGTATATACTATATACTATATACGCCACTATAACTCTACAAGTCTACAAGTAAGATTTTGGCCCACTTTATGGGCCCAATGCCAACATGCATGTAGTGGATCGGATGGGATGGGCTAAAATGGATCTAAATTAGAGGTTTTAACTAATTAACCAAAAATTTAGATGTTTTAGACAAATATGTTGGTACATAACATATTTTGGAAAGTACTTCGGTCTAATTTATGGGTCCAGTCCACGATCACATCGATTTGGTCCAAGATCAGGCCAAAAACGGACCAGATAAATTATGGCCCGGTCTAATTTAGGCCATATTATATTATTCGATATGAACTTTGGTCCGAATCAAGTGAACATCCTTACTTTCATGGCATACATAAAAACTAGTCAATAGGTTAATATAACTCGATTCTTCAAGTCGTATATTATCTCTTAAAACGAATATGTCTAGACATTTTACTTTTATATCTTATTATCTATAGTATGTGACACTCTTAAGATTAAGACATATATTTACATCTTAAACAATAATTTGAGCCAGTATATACTTCGCTTTGTTTTTACCTTCCCGCCTCCCTAATCAAGTATTTACATTTCACTTTTTTTGTTATTTTTCAAATTTCTTATCCATTTGTTTCTTAACGGCCCATTAATTTCAAATCGTCTAATTAGTGTTTTTGATTTGATTTAAAAATAGCTAATTAAGGTAATTATATAAAAAAAAACTCCCAATAATAATAAAGGTAATTAAATAAAAAAATTAAAATAAATATTTGAGACAAAAGGGGGTACTTAATATATGTATAAATTATTAACAAATCTAGTATCTTCTAGAGTACTCCAATCTTGTTTACTTATAATTTTTTTTGAAAGACCATAGGAAAACTTATACTAATTTATTGTTTATTCACAAATATACATTCCATAAAATGAGTATCCCAATAATAGCGAATATAAAATTCCTAGAAACTACACATATCACCTATATTTTTCTTTACAAAAAACAAAAGCTATTTTCTCACACCAATAAAAAAAAAGTCCTCATAGATTTTACTCACTCCATTTTTCGTATTTTCTTCCCATTTGATTTTCGTAGGCCGAACTTTACATAACGTTGATCCACTACAAGAATTCTCATTTCGGGCGACTATTAGAAGACGGCTGTTTACAGTAGTCGGCGACCAACTGGCAAGTGAGATAAAATTCGAGCGACTGAAAGTAGTCGCCAATTTGGCGACTACATAATCTCCAAAAGAAAAAGTAAAAACCCCAGGCGACTGAAATCAGTCGCCAATTTTGCGACTGCTCTATTTAGTCGCCAAGTAAGATTATATGCTGAAAGACTCGAGAAACTACCCTCTCTCTTACTTTACCAATTATGAAAAAAAAAGAACACTGGTCCACGGGATTTTGCGAGAACTCCGACAACCACCACTCCCCTCCGTCAACCACCACACCTACTCCGACGACCACACTAATGCGGGATCTTTCTCTGTCCTAATTGTTGAAAGTATACTCTCTTTATTCAAATTTCAATTCTTAGATAAATTTTTGTTTTATTGGTTTAACTTGTGATTTTTATTAGTATTAAGCTGATTTTATATGCTTATATAAACATTTGTTATGATTATTAGGTTTTAAAATATTATTTTATTTAGATATTATTTTATTTAGATTTAGTGTATATGTTTAAGATTTGAGGATAAGGTGATGTTATATGTTTAGTGTTAAGATGATATTGTATGTTTAGTATTAGGATAATTCTAATTTGTGTTGATACGTTGATATTATCGGGGTTTTGATAATGATGATGGTTATGTTTGGGTTGTTAGGGTTGTTGGTTTTAATATCGTTAGTATTTGGAATTTTGATTAGTTGTAGTGTTGTTAGTATTGGGGTTTTGATAATGATGATGATGATTATGTTAGTGTTAGTGTTAGTGTTGTTAGTATTGTTTTTGTTAGTATTTGTAATTTTGATAAGTTTTAGTGTTGTTGGTATTGAGGTTTTGATAATGATAATGATAGTTATGTTAATGTTAGTATTATTAGTATAATACTACGGTAGTAATATTATGGGAAATTATACGGTGTCCCCTCGTGTTTTTGGGTTTTCTATGGTGTACCCCTACATTTTTGAAATTCTATGGTGGTAACCCTGAATTTTATACATTAGTCTATACAATAACCTTATTGATTGTCTTTCCTAAGTTAGTGTCTTAGTTGATCATCAGCTAAACCGTCGTTTTATCGTTCCAATTACTCGACAACCTACTCAATTACTTATTAGTTCGCCGAATAATCCATTAACCCACTAAATAGTATACGGATCTAACTAACAATTCATGAATTCTCCATTAGCTTTTCATGTATCATAAAGAAGGATTTTGTTAGTAGTTTGTGCTTATTAAAAGTGATTTGTGATGCATCTTATATAAAATAATGATAAGACATTAATAAGTTAGAATAAAGATCGAACGACAGTTGTTTGATAAGCGATAAGTTAATGCAGAGTTAAAGAAGTTCATAAGTGAGAAATAAGCAAGAAGTTTAGGGGTACACCGTAGATTATAAAAAACGATAGGGGTACAACATACAAAACCGAAAAACGAAAAACTCAGGGGTACACCGTAGTATATCCCTAATATTATTGTTTAATTTGAAATTGTTGTGTGGATTAATGTTTAGATTAAAAGAGATTGGAATGTACATAGATGTACGAAAAAAGAGTTGATAAGAAAAGACGTTCTACCGCTAGATTTATAAAAGGGGTTGCCGAGTTCATTAAATTTGCTAAACAACAAGATGAATATAATTTAGTAGTAAACAAACTTAGGTGTCCTTGTATTAAATGCGAAAACATGAAATATCTACATGCCATTGAGGTTCAAGAACATCTTTATATAAATGGCTTTGTCCAAACTAATACAATTAGATTTCTCTTGGAGAATCATACTCTCCAATTCCTGAACAATCTCAAATCCAACAAAAATGAGAACCCATATATAGACATGGTAGTTGATGCCTTTGAGTCAAATATCCATAATGATCATATACCAATGAGTGAAGAAGAACCACACCCAGAACGAAAAGCCTTTTTTGACATGTTAAAGGCATATGAAAAACCATTATATGAAGGGAGCAAAATGATATGTCATGGTGATGGTGAGGGTGAGGGTGATGGTAAGGGTGATGGTGAGGGTGATAGTGATGGTGATGGTCAAGGTGACGGTGATGGTGATGGTGATGGCCAAGGTGACGGTGACGGTGTTAGTGATAGAGATGATGATGATGACAACTGATGAGGATGATGAGGAGAACGATGCATATGATGATTAATTTCGTATAGATATATATTATATGTTGTTAATTTTATGTTTTTATTTTATCTTTATTTTATTTTATGGTATTAACACTTTTTAACAATTTTATTTGTGTAAATGTAGATGGTGGGAGGTCGAGGTAGACAACGAGGCGACGGTTCTAACAGATGCCTTAGTATTACTCCGGCCGATGAGGAGGAGACAGAGGTTGAGGAGCCGGATGTCAAGGAGTCGACCAATGACGATGAGTCATCTGACCAGGGACTGGAGATCCAGTACACTGCGGACGAGAAGATGATACTTGATCCAGCGGGTCTTTGGTAAGACAATATCTTTGTTATTTTTATAATCATTTTACATTGTTTAATATAATTGCATAGGTTTACTTAATTAACATATTGTATTTCTGGTTTATGGCTCAAGCGGTTGTACGAGCTTGTTCTTCTAGTACAAAGCAGAAGAATACGGAGGCTGCTCCTACTTGTTGGTCAAATGCTACGCCCGAACAAAAAGAGCAATGGTTCAATATCTTTCGGGTATGTTTTTGTATATATTTTGTTATATTATTCTAATTTTAATTAAAAAACTAGATTTCATGCCTGTGCGATGCACGGGTCTACGTTAATGTCATTTTCGTAATTTTCCTATAACAGTTAACTTATAAAAATAAACTTTTGAAGTTTTAAGACTATAATAAAATATACTCCGTAATTTTTTAAAAAATAAAATTGATATACTGATTCAACTTCTATTTTAAACATATGTTACCAACCTTGTCGGGACTTATGTTATACTTGATCTATATTATGACTCGAAAAATGATCCAAAGTAACTAAGAATTAAGTTATCTAAGACAATGTTTAAGAAACTCAAAAGATTTTGGGTTGATCACCTCACCTTATGCTAATTGTTCGATATGGGGCAATTCTACTATTTATAGTTATTAGTATATTCGCCACACATACATTATTTTTCAATGTGAGATATATAACATACTAAGAATTACACAAAGTATATGCAAATAATATGATATTCTATACTGTAATGATAGCATTTTTTTAACCACAAATCTAATTATACTATTTTCATAATTAATACAAAATTTTAAGAGCTCTTTAGAACAACACTCTCTCCGTCTTAATCATTTATTTGCCTTTGATTAAAATACTCTTAAAAAAAGGCAAACAAATGATCGGGGCAAAGGGAGTACTTGAGAGATTTAAACGACTTTGGGTTCATCTCTAAGTTTCAAGGACGACTCTTATTTATAATCGCGCGATCATCCCATCTTATGATATTTCTCCGATGTGAGACAATTCTTCTATTTATACATAGTATTATATTCACCACACTTACATTACTTTTCAATGCGAGACAAATGAAAATTAATACATATGATACTTTTCTAAATAAATTTTGATGATGTAAATTTCATTAAGGTGGAGATAATAATACAAACTTTTAAGATCTCTGTAAGATAATACTTGAGAGATTCAACAGATTTTGGGTGAATATCTAAGTTGAAAGATACTCATTTTCCCAATATTTTTTTGTGAAATGAATGTAAAAAAATTTTATATAAAAATTATAAACACCACTTGAATATAATATAGGAAATATTTTTCACTTTATTTTTTAATGATATTTTCCTAAATTATTTTTTGATGATGTAAGTTTCACTAATGTAGATAAAAATTTTTAAGAGCTCTCTAAGACAATATTTAAGAGTCTCAAAAGATTTTGGGTTGACATTTAAGTTCCAAGGATGAATCTTATTTGTAATTATAGAATCACCCCAGCTTATGATAATTTTCTGATGTGGGACAATATACTATTTGTACGTAATATATTTACCACACATGTATTATATTTCAATGTGGGACAAATAACTTATTAAGTAGTACACCATCAAAATTATTACTTATATAATACTTTCCTAAATTTTCTAAATTAAGTTTGATGATGTAAATTTCACTATTAAGGACTTAATAATACAAAATTTTAAAGGTTCATTAAACTAATACTTAAGAGACTATAATAACTCCTATTTATAATCATACTTAGTATATATATTTTCCACAAATACATTATTTTTCAATGTGGTACTAATAACACATTAAGTATTTTATCATCAAAATTATTATTTATTATTATTTTCTAAATTGTGGGTTTATACCTAAGTCTAAGGATGACTCATATTTATAATCATTAAACCTATGTTATAATAACCTTTCAATGTGGGACAATTTAAAATTTATAAGTAATATATTCACCACACATACATTATTCTTCAATGTGTGACTAATGACAAACTAAGTAGTACACCATCTTTTTTCATATAATATTTATTTATTAACTGTTACTAAACTGTTATATCAATATTAGAATAATAAAAAAATATTTTAAATGTTATTTATTAAATTTTTAAAGTCATTTACTAACATAACAATATAAAAAATTAGTTTAAAATCCCGTGCGATGATCATATTTATGATCACTCCACCTTATGATAATTTTTTAATGTGGGATAAATTTTAATATTTATACGTAGTATATATTCACGAGTCACCATACCTACATTGTTTTTTTCAATGCGGGACAAATAACACATTAAATTATTTACCATCAAATTAATTATTTATGATACTTTTCTAAATTAATTTTTAATGATGTAAATTTCATTACAGTGAAATTATATTACAAATTTTAAGAGTTTTGTAAGACAATATGTAAGAGGCTCAAAAAATTTTGGGTTGAAACTTTAGTTCCAAATATGAATCCTATGTGTAATCATAATAAGATCACCCACCTTATGATAATTTTCTGACGTGAGACAATTCTACTATTTATAGGTAATATATTCACCACATCTACATTATTTTTCATTGTAGGACAAATAATATACTAAATATTACACCAAGTATGTGCAAATAATTTGAGTTTCTATACTTTTGAGGATTTTTTCACCGCGAATCTAATTATATTATCTTCATATTTTTTTTTACAATACTTAAATTTTTTTAATAATACATTTTAAAATTTTAATTGTGAAGATAATAATAGACAATCTTTTAAGAAATCTCCTAGACAATACTTAAGAGACTTAAAAGATTTTAGTCTGTTATATAACGTCCAAGAATGATTTCTATATTTAATCATAGTATCACCCACCTTATGTTAATTTTATGATGTGGGACAATTTTACTATTTATACATAGTATATTCATTACATCTACAAACTTTTAAGAGATCTCGAAGACAATATTTAAGAGATACAAAATTTTTGGGTTGATACATAAGGTTTAAGGATGACTCCTATTTATAATCATATGATTACCCACTTTATTATTTTTTCAATGTGAACAATTCTACTATTTATATGTAATATTTTTACCACATCTACATTATTTTCCAATGTCGGACAAATAATAGTTATGAATTTAATTTTTATTTATAGAGTTTCTAAAAAGTTGAAAAGTTGATAATATTATTAGGAAAATAAATAATTTAAAAAATATAATCAAAATCTAAGAGTTCAACCATAACTTGGAAAGTATACGTATGAATTTAATGTTGAAAAGTTGATAATATTATTAGAAAAATAATTAATTTAAAAAATATAATCAAAATTTAAGAGTTGAACCATAACTTGGAAAGTATATGTATGAATTTAATTTTTTATTTTAAAAGTTCCTATAAAGGTGAAGTCACTCACGTGCCTCGAAAAAAGCCTCTTTTATATATATATATTGATTGATTCTTTTACTAATACTTAATGTTTTTTTGTAGAGAACATTAGCCGATGGGTTTATAGCATATAGTACGTATGTAGTAGGTACAATGTTATATGTACAAGACGGTTAAGGGACAACATGTATAAGATTGTCAAGAGTAAAGAGGAACTGGAACATATGAGAGGTATTTATTAATTAATTTTGTTATTTGTATTTAGTTATAATTTAATACAATTTTATCATCTTTTATAATAATATTTTAAATTGTAGGTGGTGCATATGAAACAATACTGAAGCATCGTGAAAGTCCCGAGTTCAAGGCTAAGTCAACCCAAGCATCACTCAACAAAAGGGGAGGAAGTAAAAATAAAGCGGCTGGGCCTTCTTATCACGGGGGATCTCGATCTTTTTTTGACCGAGTTTTAGGTGTAAGTTTGCATATTAATATCTTATACTAGAGTATTACATATGTGAAAATTATAACTTAAGACCATTTATTAAAAGCTTCTTATACAAGCCCTTTTTTTTAGAATGGTAAGAAGAAAAAAGATAAGATGGTCACGGTTCCGGAACTCTTCCTTGACACCCACTCAAGACTCGAAAACAGTAGAAGGTTCTTCATTAAGCCGAAAGACAAGGAGCTATATGTAAGTTTTAAACAATTTTATATTTATACACATAAGCTCATTTTTGTGAATGTATATCTTATTTTGTAGTCATTTTTAATCATAATGTTTTCATTTTGTAGGATGGGTTTTTGCGTGAGAAAGAGAAGAACCCCGATAGGCCCGGTAATGAGATTTGGTTTGACTTGGTTGAAGGGTTCAAGAAGGGATTGGTGTATGGACTCGGAAGCGCTCATGAGGTATTCTACAAAGCCCCAAGGGCGAGGATGCCTTCAAGCTCGAAGCAAACTTACGCGCCGGGATTCGCAAGTAAACTACAAGCCGAGCTAGATGCGGAAAGGATAAAAAACACCGAAAGGGATGAAGAAGTTCGACAAATGAAGAAAAAATTTATCGCTATGGAAACCTTTTTCGCATCATGCAGCCAGGGTCCGCATCCCTTTTTTCGAGATCCTAGATATCCCAATGGAGGAAGCGGTTTTGCAGCGGGAGTTGACTTTACTATCACTTGATTTAGGTTCCCCCTTCCCAAGCCCTAAAAACATGATGTTAGTCATGTTTGAAAACTCTTTTAATTAGGATGTTAAAACTTGGATTAATTCTCTTTTCGAAGACTTGTAAACTTGGATTGACTCTCATTTTATATATGAGAGTGTTGGTTTTCTTAACGTGGTGTTGTGCATGTTTGCATTGTGGTAGTTTTACTATTGTAGCAAGGTTTCGTGCAGGGTAGGAAAGAAATGGCTAACGAGATAAACGGTTTTTTCGTAATAAATAGCACCGATTTTGGTGACTGAAATGTATATTTAGCGACTGATATCCGTCGCCAAAACAGTGTTCCCAAACCAGTAGCTACTGATTTGTAATTGACAAGGCGACTGGCTTATTAAGCAGTCGCCAATTTGACGACTCTTGTCAGTCGTCATTTTCTGGTTTTGGCGACTGATATCAGTCGCCCGAATTCCATTTGGCGACCAAAGCCTGCGACTGGTTTAAGGTGACTAATTTCAGTCGCCAATTGAATTATGACGATTAATTTCAGTCGGCAATATCAGTCCCCCGAGCTTTATTTTCTTGTAGTGACCGTAAATATGTAGGAGAATAAAAAAATTTAATACATAAACCTAAGATTTGTACATTAATTTTTTCAAAAAATATAATTTTTGACAAAAAAAAAACGTAATATTTACTTGTTGACATTACGGTCAAAAGTATCGTTTTGGAAGCTATGAAAAAGCAAATAAGAAGAAAAGGAAAAAAAATGGAGGAAGTATAAATTATAATCCGCACAAGCTATAATATACATCTCTGTCATAGTCATTTGTTTGTCTTTTATATTATTTGTGAGTGATATTTTATTCAAAGATAAACAAATGATTGAGACGGAGGGAGTATGTATATCGGAAATACTTTCGGCCCTAAACAAGTTATTGAAAACACGCCAATGATGTAAACAATTTCATATTGTTTTTTATACGAACTAATAAAGTTGTATAATGAATATAATACATTTCATTCTATCAATTTTTAATACATAAATTATTGAAAGAGGAAAATTCAAAAATGTAAATTTGTTTTGTTTGGAAGCTTTGAGAAAAAAAAGGAGTAAAAATAAAAATAAAATGGAGATAATATAAATAAATGAAGGGATGGATGATGGGTTAGGGTGTAGAGAGGTGGGAATGAGAAAGGGATGAGTATGGGAAAATAATTCCAAAAGGAGATTATAAAATTGAAAAGCATATAAAAAATGGGCTGGTAGAGGTGAGTCTGGCATTAAATATAGTTTCTATAAGAGGTAAGCGTCACGTAGTATGTCATCAGTGTTACAGTGCCGCAAAAACTATTATTTTCTCTGTCTACACTTTCCAGATTTAGATCACCTTTGTTTTTAGTTTACCTACGTGACTTGCAATCGTTGTACGGGTGACAATGACTATTTTATGATCACAAATTCTCATTTGTGATGGACACTATCCGTCGCAAGCTTAAGACGGATACCATATTCTCTCACAAAATACCCATCAAGGGTGAGTGGAGAAGCATATGGGGGGTGCCCATCTTGTCACCTCTACCCATTTCCTCTCACAAAATACCCGTCGCAAGATCCAATCCGTCGCAAGCAAGACTTACTGTTTTATGATATACATCAAGATATATTCTCAAATAAAATGGCTATTTGATTACATAAATTCTGGGTAGATATAAATACACTTTAAAATCTACTTGGATACTATTAGAACAACAATGTGGTTCACTTATTTAGATTATATGCACAAAAAATATGTGTCTGGTTACATTCCGCAGTGTATTTAGGGTACCCAAATTTCTAATTTGTGACGAGCATATCCGTCACAAGCTTATGACGAATCAAATACTATTTATTTGGGTAAATAAGAAGAAAGCAGAGTGCTTAAGGGGTAGAATTCTGTTTTGTTTTATCTATCGACATGAGTATTATTTAACCTCGTTGCAAACTTGTAACATATATGCCCATGCTAATTTAATTATAACGCTTTTTTTTTTTTATAAAAAATGACTTCTTAGCATAGATTGTTTTTTAACCATAAAATAATCACTTTTCTATATGATTACACTATAAGGCCATATCTAGTTATTCATAAATTTTCATTTCATACGGTCATTTTCTTCATGATCATTTTATAATCAAATATAAATGGTCACAATTTTAGATCATATATGACTCGTCTAAAGCTTTAGACCAAAATAACTTTCTAAAATGAAAGTTGTTGCTACTTATTATGGGTACAAAGTAAAATTTGCATTGTCTTTGAGACCCTATGTAGTGATCATCAATCATCATGCGGTAGGTAGTGAATCTAGTGATCGTCGGTCACGTCACTTGACTACCTAATTGACCACCGCTTTTAGTATTCACTTAACCCACGGAAGTATTTTCTTTCTAGACATGCTTTGCGTTGATATTCGTCTACACCATCTCATCACTTCTTTATTTTTATTTTTATTTTTATTCATGACACCTCTCAAGAATTAAAAAGATAAATACTCAATAAATTAATTGTATCAATGAAATATGTTTGAAAATACTCAATAAATGATTCCTATGTTGCATTTATTTTCAATTTAATACTCGCTCCGTCTCAGTCAATTGTTGACCTATTTTTTTTCGTGTTGTCCTTTCTGTATTAGGAATGTTTTCTATGATTAATATGAGCGTTCAGTGTCCATATTGTCCACTTGTCATTCATTAAGTATAACCGCAAATGATCCCTACCATTTCCTTAGTCCTTATGCCAATATGAAAGGGCAATAAGCCAACAATTGATCAGGACAAAGGGGTATACACTCAATTAAACTCTCTACATAGTGCTTTACTATGCTATATATAGAGTTTGCAATATATAAATTTGGTGATTCGTTGAAGAAATTATGCATCAAAGTTAGTTAAGGCAGGTAGGCATGGATGTTAATGTATTAGGCTATTATAATTTAACAATGAGGTAGTAGTGTGGGAGAATGAGTCTAAGATCCACAAAAATATGAGGGATGAAAGAAAGAATCATCAAGATTAGTAGTAACCCTCAAGATTAGGATCCATAGTATTTACCCAAACTAGATGTAGTATATGTTATGAAAAGCAAAGGTAAAGATACTTGCTTGTGAGCTGAAATACATGATAATAAGTCTGTCTTAAAATGGAATCCGTTTTTATTATCAAACTCGTTCAAATGTCACTCCATTTCGGTGAATAGAACAAACTTTTTTGCGAGTTTGTAGTGATTTTAGTTTTATACCATCTATCCTATTTAATCCGTTTTTTTCTTTTAAAATTAAAGAATGTGCAAACTTAATCCACATATACTCCGTATAAGAGTATCTTGTAAAGTGTATTCCAAAGTACATCCAGCTCAGCAACTAAAAGTTTGTAAGATATTTGTATAAAGTCTCTGTTTCCTTGAGTTGTGCCTCCATATATAGGCTTACAAATACAAAGTCTTTCTTAAATTGGTTGTATTGGAGTAGACATACCATCATATCAAATCGGTTTCATTTTGTATTTTTATTTCAAAAAAGGAAAGAAAAGAGAGGAAATAGTTTCTGAAATGGGAAACAGAAAGAAGGGAGGGGGGAGGAGAATAGGAATTGGATGCGAGTTCTGCAATAGGGAGACGGCGGTGGTGTACTGCAGAGCGGACAAGGCGAGGCTGTGTATAGCGTGCGACAAGCAGGTGCACTCGGCTAACACACTGTCGAAGAAACATGTTAGAAGCCAGATCTGTGAGGAGTGCGGGGAGTTGCCTGTGTCTGTCAGGTGTCTTATAGATGAGAGAGGCGTTTGTCAGGAATGCGACAGGGAGGGACATTCGTCCCATGATCGCATTCCTGTCCAGGGATTTGACGGAACTCCTACCGCTTCCCAGATATCCGCCCTCTGGGGACTCGATCTTTATAACAACAACAACAATAACAATAACAATGACTACGACGACAATGACAATCCGTTGTTGGATGATTGGTCTGACCTCATGGTTCCCTCGGATAATGTTATTAATAATAACATGATGTCGATGCATATGGATGAGAAGAAGGAAAGTCATCTACACAAGCTTCTGATTCATCAGTTGTTAGAGCTGCAGAGGACAGATCATTCAGCTGCTCCTGCTCCTGCTCCTGCTCCTGGGAGTAGTGGCTCCGTTATTGTCGATGATGATACCGACATTAACTCTGTCGTTCCCACTGCCGCTGTTGATGATCAACACGCTGCTTTATTCGATCTTCTCGATCATAATCTTTTCTTACCTTGTCATAATCAGTCCCAACAACATCATCATCAACAACAACAACAACAACAGCAACAGCAGCAACAACAGCAACAACAACAACAACAACAACAACAACAACAGCAGCAACATCACCCCAATTTCTCAGTGGGTTTTCTGGCAGCAACAAATGCGGTGCCACCTCCTCGTCAAACTAATACTTTCCTTTTCAATTCTAATAACATTACGAATCACCACCCTCCCACTCTACAGGTTTCTTTCTTTCCTTTTCTCACCTTTCCTTTGCTTTATGTGTCCGTTACCTACCGACTACTTTTCCTACACCTGTCTGTAATCAACAAAAAGAATGCTAGTTGTTCTCAGTATAAAGGTTATATGGGGATACATGGCATCTTTCTAAATATAATCTTACAAGCAAATTGGAATATTCAATGGGTTTTTGCAATTACTCCCTCTCGTCCCAATTATAACTTTGATTAATATATCCTGCATAGAAATTATAAAAGGTAAATAAATAAATGAGACACAACGAATACTACTTTATTTTATATGTACCCCTATGGCATACTCACTCAATTCAACTCCGACTTACCCATTTACCTTTTTCACATATGTCAATGCACATTTTATATTTCGTTAATATCTTTAGGTATGTGTTACTAAAAATTATAAAAGAATGATATTCGTTGGTTAGAGTTAAATGGAGGGAGTATAATTTACGATATGGACTCCAAATAACGAACTTCATTTTTACAGATATGGGATTTCAACTCTGGGCAGACGAGGGGACAAGATGAATGCGGGAGGTTAGAACCAAATTACGATCAAACTACACCAGGATTTGTACTCGGTAGCTATGCCTCTTTTCAACAGGATCCTAATTTGGCAACCTCAAACGTCGGCTTCAGGGATCTGTATGACCTTAAATGCTCAAATGTTCCTGAGGATTTCAGATTTTTTAATGTATGTTTTCTCAACTACAACTATTACACATATCTCCCTCTTTATATACGCGTTGTGCATCTTTAACTGCTTATCTTATGACTTCTTACCTAACTGGAGGTTTTGTCATTAGGGTGTCTCTAGTTTTCAGTTTTCACCGCGTCTCTAGTTTTCCAGTTTTCACCGTGTCTCTAGTTTTCAGTTTTCACCTTGACCTATAGACTGGAAAAGTTCTGCGTATTGCCGTATTTTGTACATGTATTCGATTAGGGAGCTGAAAAATTAGCTATGAACTGGTTGACTGTAAGCCTGATACTTCAAGCCTAGATGATCAATTTTTAAACTGCCCAGCGCTGACGCTTGCTTCTGAATTTCTTAGTTAGAAATGATAACAAACATTCAGTAATACTTAGCCAAGACACGCATATAACTTAGTTCCATGTAGTTGAATCAAGGGAATGGTTATCAAAGTCCGACTTAGCTCGCACTGTCGCACTGTCACATACAGTATACCTGTAATATCAGCTATATTTTCCCAATTTGAGATGTGTCACTTATGCAAATACAGAATAAGTTAAATCCAGCAGCGAGCCAGGGGCCAGCAACATCCGAAAGCAACAACTTGGCATCTCTAGGCTCCGTTTATAGTAAACCTCCAACAGGCTGCTCTACTGATATTAGTTTCCTGGAAAATTCTGTGTTCCTTGAAGGCGACACTGCAGTCAAAACCAAAGCCGATATGGAGATGCTAGCCCACAACAGAGGCAATGCCATGCAGCGTTACAAAGAAAAGAAGAAGACTCGAAGGTCAGCCTTCTTCATCTTTGCTACCTTACTTTCTGTTTAAGTGACTCCTTACTCACGCGGCCACTGAATATCCTGATATTGTGTTTGTCACTAGGTATGAAAAACAGATACGTTACGAGTCAAGGAAGGCAAGAGCTGATACCCGCAAGAGAGTTAAAGGACGGTTTGTCAAGTCCGCTGATGCTCCTCTTGCTTAAACCCAAACCTCTAAATAATTACTAGCCCTGTACATATTACTCCAACTCCCCTTGCCTTCAATCTTTAATTTGCCATCTTTCCTGACTTTGCTCTGCCCATATATTTTTTTTTTTTGAGAAATGCTTTTGATTCGATGTCTCAGTCTTTTACTCGTCCCTCACGAAATGAAAAAAATAGGGAAATTTTGTAGATTTAGATTGCATGCTTCGTTTTAAGCCAAACATCATTCATCAAAAGGAGGAGAAGAAGAAGACCATAGCTGTGTTAGGTCCTCGTAATTTAGCCAATTTGTTTGTTTTTGCCTCCAAGGTTCAATATACAGTATGATCACTTCTTCCTTGTTACGAATATACTTGTTTCTTACTCGTATTAGTGAAGATAATAGCCTGGAGATTGTTGTAGTTGAAGCTATGAATCTGTCTGAGAATTACGCATTTTCAGTTTATGACTAATTTGTATTGGTAGTCCTATTAACGGTTTTATCACTTCGGTTTGTAATCGAATTAAGATCAGTTACAAAGATTTCAAGGCTTTCATACGATTAGGGCAATCCCCTGCGGTTGAACTGGAGCTAGCTACAGTTTCAGAGTTTAGAAACTCGATTGTTCGCATGCTGTTTCGATTAAAGACTTCTATTTTTTTTTTGGATTATAACCCACCAGGCCGCCTCCCTGCCGTCATGCCCCCACGTCCCCGCTAAGCCACCACCACCCTTCCCTGATTGAAAATTCTAAAACCTAATGTACAAAAATATTAAAACTTGATAAACTTAATCTCAATAAACATTAGTGTAATTTATCGATAAAATAAGTAATTAGTTGTTTGATTTGAGTCCTGAAATATGGAGAATTTTGGTTTCTTGCAATTACATTAATAAAACTACAGCTTATTTACATTGTTTGAAAAACAGTTGAATTGTGTTGCACAGTGGACCCAATAGCTTATTAACTTTGATCTTTTCTACAAAGTGGCATCATATAATCTTATATATTGGCTACCAAAAGCAACACAACACTTGTTTGATGAATGTCTGAAGACTCTGAACCAAACTTATCCTGCCATGAATGTGATAAGTTTACGTGTTGGGCCGTTGGCCATTAGCCGAATATGAGCATACTACCAGGCCTACTAGCCCGGGTATAAAAACTGTTGCAAATAGTTGCCCGAATCTGCCTATGCTGAGGAACTTGACTACATAATCGTATCCGTCCTCTTGAACCTCAAATAATAATATGATGTCTTGCATTATTATCCTTGATCCTGGAGACATGTTATTCGGTATTGCACCTTCTTCCCAGGACTCGATGCAACAGTTTTGCGGATTTAACTATGGTCCATTCTGTTGTGTACCCTATCTTGATGTGGGAGGCAATGGCTTGACATGGTAAATGATAAGTTGGTGACTACTAGAATGCTTTGTTACATACTTGATATGGTAAATGATCTTCATATAAATAAATTCAAGCAGTTATCTATTTATTAGAAAGGAATACCCAACCGGGTTCTCCGCCCTTGAGGACAAGCTTGAGTTTCATAACGTAGGAATGGGCAGCATTGGACGTAGCCTATTATTGGTAGATCGTAACAATTGGAAAATAATTTGCACCGAGATATATGCAGCTGAATTGGTACATCATACAGGCTTACTGTTTGCAAGACGAGGATGAGTTCATTCACAGTCGTTTACGTCTTTGATACCGGTATTGGTGTGACCAAACCAATGCTCATCTTCAACCTTATCCTTGAGGAAAAGATACTGCAGGCTTGGAATATTTAAGGTTCCAAATAAAATTCTGGACCCAATTTTCGAAAAAGACTAGATAGTAGTTGCTTATTTTATTGGCACAATCAACATTAACCAAGTCACAAATGTTCATGGTCACATGGTCAGAGGCCAACTTTATAGAAACATGAGATTACTCGGCTCCTTGCACTTGCGCATTTGTGACTTGGTATAGTTTGCTGCAAGTTCTATGAGTCGGACGACACTATATGTTACAATTAATATGAAAATGAAGGGGGGCCTTTACATGCTTGAGCAACGTTATGTATTGTTGGCTGTTTCTAATATGAGTATTCTATAAAGCATATAGACGGGAACATTTGTTTACTTTGATCGTGTTTGGGTTACTTCATATCTCATTTGCAGCAGGAGCTAAGGGTAGGTTTAATCATTTATCATGCTAAGAAAATAGTTCATAAGATAGCCTTGGAAACCCTTAACATTTGGAACAAATGTAGTAGCAAAATGCAAGCACAGTAGCATTCCGACGGTCAACTTGTATATGGGCTGTACTCAAAGTGTCATATCTCCTTGTATACTTGATAAAATCATATGGTGATTATCTCATTGGAAATATGAGAGTGTGAAATTGGAATCACGCCCATAGTAGTTTCATGACTCTAACTATGCCCAAACAAATAGACTGTGCGGAGGGAATGGCTAAAATAGGGCAGAATGCTGAACAGTTCAGACCCGACCTGATACCACTCAAACACGTATATCTCGGGTTGTAGGTCATATTTTCAGGTGATTCTTGTTGGGATGATAGCTAACCCTCCAAGGGAGTAGGAAGTTATAAGCTCTGAAAGTCAAGGGTATTTTGGGGGCTTTCAGTTGACGTCTATCACAAGTTCAATGTTGCTACCTGACCATAAGTTATTAGATACAAGAATGGCGTGCCTTCCATTTACTCTTAGGAAGGCAGAAAGTAGAAATCAGAAACTCGCCGAGGTGACTGCGAACATTAATTCCCTGAGTTGGGACGAATATTAGATACAAGAAGAGCTGCATTCTACTCGGCAAAAAGGTTGGTCAATATCATATATTTCTTTCTAGGATTTGCTATCTACTCATGTATCCCCTCTATGTAAGGGACACTTCTATTGTAACAAGGCGGATTATGATATTGGACAAAATTTACTCTGTGCAAAACCGTCATTCCTTCGTGAGTGTTATTCTTCCTTCGTGGAACCCCTTAGTCTCGACCTTTGGCGGGATTAAGTAGAAAGATTAAACCTGTTGTATCCTTGTTTATTACGTTTTAATCTCGTGCCTTAGTGTTCTCATTACAAATCAGAAAATCCGTTACAGAAACAACACATTCTCCTTAGCTATTCATTGCTTTTGCTACTAAAAGTCTTAGAACTTTGGCCTTAAATAACTAAAAAACATCACAAAACCCCTATAATTATGCTGCAATCTCACTTGACCCGCAACCCAAAGCCTTACACCTATCCCCTCCACAAACCCGATGTTACTGATAGGCCGTGCCTTAGCAGCACCACACCTTCCTCTATATCCCCTTATTTCTGTCCTAAGTGACTCCCTAAACCAGCCTCTTTGGCGCCCTAGATCCACCATAATAACCAACCATTTCCACTTCTTAAAACAAGGCCTGATTCCCCCACTACAAAATACCACCACCAGCAACACTACGCCACACAAATAACGTCCTAACTAAATTATGTCGTAACTAGTCTGTGGGGATCTAGCACTCTATTACTAAATATCATTGCATTTTGAAGCTGTTGGGAATCAAACAAGTTGATGATGAGTACATTCTAATGTCATATTTCCTATTCAGGATCTCACAAGTCACAATGCTCTATACCTTCTCCATATTTAGTAGTCTTGCTATTTTAGAAGCATCAACAGTTACCTGGAAGCTCCATTAATTATTTAAGGAGATGCTGTTAGTTCTCTGTGCACGTTAGTATAAATAGATTACAAATTCCAGGTTAATACAACACAGCTTTTTTATGAGGCCTGTATCAGTAGATGCTTCAGTTGGTTTACTTTCTGTGACTGCATTAAAGCACGCATTGAAGCCGATGATAGACTAACAGCGGATGTGTTACAGGATGAGGCATTGCCTCTTATTGCACACAATTCTTTTGATGATATGTCTGAACCAAACTTATCCTGTCTTGAATGTGTTGAATTCTGCGTGTTGGACCCATACCATCCATTAGCCGAAGATGATCGTACTACTAGGTCTACTAACACGGGATCAAAAATTGATGCAAATAGTTGCCTAAGCTGATCAAAAACTGGTGCAAAATTCTTTACATTGAGATATATGCAGCTGAATTGGTACATCAGCATACAGTCTAATTGTTTGCTAGACGAGGATGAGTTCATTCAGATTCGTTTACGTCTTTGATCCTGGTATTGGAGTGTCCGAACTCCAAACCAATGTTCATCTTCAACCTTATCGTTGAAGAAAAGGATGATTTCATGGGTGGAGAGATACTACAGGGAAAGTATCGACCAACACTGCAACACATCATAACATTCCTATCAAATGCGGATGTTCAATGCTGAATTGAGACATTTAAGGTTCGCTTATACCACGAATGAGTATAAGTAAAGTCGGCAATGGGGATCTTTGATGATCATTTTGAATAAGTAAACATATTATGAGAGTTAGAACCGACAAACAGATCGGGTCGTATTGGGTCTGTGTTCGTGTCACATGTAAACGGGTCACGAATCCTTCAATTCAAACCCGACTCAATTAACTTTTGTGTCTTGTTCGCGTCGACCCACTTACATAAATAGGTCATTCAGCCTCAACCCTAACCCTTTAATTTTGTGTCGGGTTCGTGTCGTGTTTTTGGGTCAGGTCTATATTTAGAAAGTGTAAATATTATTTATGTGATGGAGAATTTAAAAAAATTAGGACTAATTTAGTAAACCGGTCATTTGTGTCGGGTTTGTGTATTATTTTCTTGTCTTGTCGTTGTTTACCGGCTCCGATGAGACTTGAGAGTCACATGATGTGTTTATGTACTTATTATTCAATCAATGATAAGAATGATGAATGATTGTAGAATGATTTGAACCAACCTCCAATCAAGAATTTTGTTTGATCAAAGTAGTTTTGTCTCACTAATAAATATTGCTCCACTACGGACGTTCATGGTTGGCCTCTCGTCTATGCTTTTCGAGGTGGGCCGGTCTTCAACGGTGTTCAACAAAAGAAGTCCAACTCACATTTTTAGTGTCCAACCCCTTCCACGAACAAGTCTGTCCGTCCAATGGGATACCATTATATACCAATATACCAATCACACCCTAGAACAAAGATTGTGGTGATGGCTCACTATGATATTATAATCTTCAAAAAAAAAATCATGAAATTATAGCCTTAGTATTAGAAGAAAAAAAAGACGTGTAAATATATTTTGAGATAGTGAAAATCTAAGGTAATTAATACATTAATACTTTATACTCTCTTTATCTCAATCACATAATATACAGTTTAAATGTATAAAAATATTACTTATTAAGCATATTAATCAGTTTTATATAAGTAAATCGGCTTTTAATAACAATAGTGAGCGTAATAAATTAAGATTCTAAAATAATACTATATTTTATAATTCATTAGATATGTACTTTAGTTAGTGTATAACAATGGACATTTTTAAATGACACTTGTATACATTTCAAGACTCGACTTATTCCATTTTCTTGCACAACACACTAAACTATTAAAATCTGTACAAAAATCACAAAAGGAATAATGATAACGGGAGTACTGAAAGTAATGAATGTAGTGAAAGTAATAGTAAAAACAACGGGGTGAAATATTAACAACTAACTAATAAGTAAACGATTTAAGGAAAATATTTTATTTATTTAAATATATACTTGATCAAATTAATGGGAATAATTAATTTACCAGTAAAAATAGCGGAAATTTTTAAAGAATCAGTAAATTGTGGACGTAATAGTATTAATATGAGATGTTATGAAAGTAATAATATTAAATGCAGGAGTAGTAAATGTGTCTCTTAACTTATTGATAAATTTTACATCTCATTATATTTCAAGATATGTCATAAAAGAGTACATTTAACAAAATTAGAGAGACGATATCTCACTAATAAGTTATCGATAGGCCACTTATATCGTACTCCTTTATGTACTTTTTTCGTACCGCTTTTATTATTAATTGTGACTGAGAATATCATTTTTCTTCTGGTACACGTCTTCATAACAATCGTACCTATTTTATAATATATCGTGACTCTTTTCAGTAGTACCTTTTATTAAACTATACATACCTATTTTAGTAGATTTTGTACCATTTTTTCATCAATTTGTAATTGGTCTCTCAATACATGTATTGAGAGACTACTGTCTCTCAGAAGATCTACTGTGAAATGATAAATATAAGAATTGGACAAGTCTAATGCAATTATAGTTCATGTATAAACTTTAAATAGTAAATAAAGATAATTCAGGTGGAACCGGATACCAAAACTAGTCATCCTTAAATTCTCAAACCTAGCACGAAAGGTGTTTCTCCTAAGAAAGGGCAAATCCTAAAAATTACTTGTTTAACCGTGTTATTTTAAATTCCTTACTAGATTAGTTTATTATGGCAAACATGATGATTCACAAGTGCTTTTAATTAAAACCAAGATAATTACTCGAGTTTTACTCCTTACTCGTTGTAAACATAAGCTCAGTCAGACAATTAGAGACGGTTGTATAGTGAAACAATAACTAACTATGGTCTTATTTTCTTTTACATATTTCACTCAATTTAGATAGTACACCAATTTTAAAGAAGGCAGAGATCAATCTTTAAGATCTTGGTCCAAATTTCAAGCTAAATAAATAATAGATGAATCATCTCAACTAAAATGATACTATGATAGATGAACCAACTCAACCAAAATCTTAAGTTAATTGTTGAGACTCTTATAATATATTTATATCCTATTATGCACACTCATCCGAATGTCCATTGATCTTGAAGAGTGGTTAGTGCACATGCCCTCATACCATGTTCAGGTTCTGATACCATGTTAGATGAATTATCTCAACCAAAACATTAAGTTAATGGTTTGTGTGAGATTTTATCAAGTAAATTCTCATCATATCCATAACTCCATAAGAATGGGTAGCAAATGCATCAAACAAATTATCTACCAATTTTTTTTGTCTATATTCTACTTACATTCATCAATTATAAGATATTGTAATTTATAACCAATTAATCTAACTAAACATAGAGATTACATAAATTTCTACTCCACATCACACAAAATATACAAGAGACATCTGGTATTTTGTACAATGATATTTAACTACAACTAAATCAAATTGAATGTTACGCCACCTTTCATAATTAGACAACTAGGCACAAGGAAACAACTCCACCGACGAAATAGAATATGATATTAGCATTAAATATGAACAACAAAGAATTAGCTCAACTAAAATCAAGACAAGGTGGAGTGCCTTGACAATTTCACTCAACAAACGGCAAACGCTAACCGACTAACTATAAAAACTAACAGCAGTTAGTCAAAACTAAAACACTAATTCTAGTTTTAGATCAACTTTTTTGGTCTAAACCCTAAGACGGAGTTTTGTATCCATTTTTATTACTAAACCTAACTAGTATAGTTCAGGTATTGTTATAACTAATGATAACTTGTTTTTCAAACGTGGTTATATTAAGATGTAAATTAGGTACAAAATCTCGCCTTATTGATACATATTAAAAATTGCCCAGATGAGAGACCAACTCCAATGAAAAAGGACAAAGTCCAAGTGTCGAAAGCTCATTAGTCCAAATATTTACATTTCATTTTGGATATTCTTGTTTCTTAAGACTCTTGGAAGAGTTCATTGATTTTACGCTCTACACTTGTTTGTTGCACATAGTACGAAAGAGACAATTAGACAAAGGTGGCATTGGAACTTTACCTCTCCTAAATGCTTGTGAACATGTACAATTACAAAGTAGTGGTTTGATATGAAATGAAAATTAAACGCGGTCCAAAAATCACCCTAGAGATAAGGTTAAAAAGCGGAGATTTGCCCTTGGTTAGTTAATAAACTAGAGTCAGTAAAATGTTTGAAGTTTGAACAAATTATGGTGGACGATGATAACAAATGGATATAAATTTTCTCTCACTTAATATGAACTCATACAACTATATATTCTTAAAGCATATTTCCTTTAATTGTTTATCTTTATTTTTGACGTAAATTGTGAGTAGTAATATTTGATGACAAGTGGCAATAATCTCTTAAATGATCAAATTAATCATCAAAAGCATTTTTAATATGAAAATGTAAACAAATGAATAAAAATCTTAAATAAAAATGATAAACAACTGACTAGGACAGAGAGAGTACATTATCGATAGTGAAGCTGGTGACCATATTATGTGCTCAAATTTGAATATGTTTTGTGTCATCAAGACTATTTATTAATTCTATTCGATATTAAAGATAGCCAATGAATTTAACACATATCCTTACCTTATAGCCATAGTGTTAAATCAATTCCATAAGCATTGTTTCAACTAGAGCTGGCAAAAGGTGACCCGACCCGAAGAATCGACCTGACTTATCCGATAACCGACCTGATCGAACCCGTAAATTTGCTGAACTGAAACCGACCTGAACCGACCCGAAGGTTAACTGATAAACCGATAGAACCTGAAATGATATGACCCGAACCGACTTGTGACCCGATTCACCCGACCTGAAACCCGACCTGACCCAAACCGAACTGAACCGACATGTATGTAACTCGTTTTAACCCGATTAAACTCGACCTGACTCATAGCCAAATAGTCTTTTTTAAGAATCTAAATTCCTTTATAGTTTGTTTTTTTGTTAATAAACTTGATATAAAAAATTATCGCTCATTTTATTTTTCAAAACAAAATGTAATCTTAAAATAAATAGTCAGTTGTAAATTTAGTACGCTATATTCCTAGTTAAACTTATTAATAATTATATTGCAAGTGATATATGTAGAAAATTTTAAATTAACGCTTTGTGAGAAAAAAAGTGTTTAGTTTTGGCTCCATTAAAAACAATAAAGGGAAGAAAGAGTTATGAGTTATGACCATACAAACCGACCACGGTTATTAATTATGATCTTAAAATCCAAACCTCAAATACACCATTCTAATAGAGCCTATTCAAAATTAAATACGTAGGATCACCGTCAAGATAATAAATAAAATCTATTTCATAGGTAATTCATTTAGTTTTTTGCCATATTTCATATGTCAAATGTTCAAAACTATGAACTACATAAACAACTGATTAATTTAGACCAAAAATATTATTTTTTGTCCATGATATAGGCGAATCCAACACTGGATAGGCACTCATGTCATATACTTATAACCGAGGTCGAACAACATAAGTGTTCATTGAAATTATACAATCATTAACTTTTATAGTGTTATACTCTTATATTTTACAAATATCTTTTGTATCGAGTTCCTCAAATCCAATATTATAATTCATAAGTTCAAAAGTGATCTTTTAACATAACGACCCGACCATTGACCCGATTAATTTTCAAATTTAAGACGAAAATATAAAATACTCGACCCATCAGTAACCCGAAACCAAACCGGTCTCGACCTGATCAAGCATATTGACCTGATATATCCCGACTCATTGGTCAACTGATCCGAAACTGAACCGACCTGTTGTATTTATTGACCCGATTAACCTGACCCGTAAGTGACCCAACCCGAACCCGACTCGATCTGAATAAGCAACTTGACCCGACCAAACCCGAGCCCGACATGACCTGAACTGCCTGAACCCGACCCGTAACCGACCTGATTGACCCGATTGCCACCTCTAGTTTCAACACAAATTCTCATTTGTAACGGACCGATCGATCCGTCGCAAGCTTGTGACGGGTCAAATCCCCCTCACAAATAGCAAGTGAGGGGTAGGGGGGGGGGGCAAGTGGGGTGTAAATGGAGCCCCCTAATTGTCTTGCTACTTGCTCTTTGTGAGGGGGATTTGACCCGTTGTAAGCTTGCGACGAGTCGCCCCGTCACAAGCAAGACTTGTTGTTTCTATTTCCTTTGATATTTTTATATACAATATACGCCCGTTATTTCACAATTCAATCTTTTGACAGTGGCTAAACATTCCAAAATATTAAATGTTCGTTTAATGTGTCTTGTGCATGACTCTTCCCTCTCGAAGCCTTTTATACTTGGTCCATCCTTTAAAAACTTGAATCCTCTCTACAACCTTCACATAAACCTATCTTTCGTGTCTCCCACTTTGCCACACAACTATTCAATGCTCTCACTTGCCACTAAAACTTTACATTAGCACAAAATCAAGATATAATCTTGTGCACTTTATGCTCTTGTGATATTTTAGTGCTTATATTTATTGTTTCATGTTTACGTGTCAAATAAAAAAATAGTGGGACACAAGATTGAACACGAAAATGAGACAGAAAATCCAGACTCTAAATAATATAATAGGTCTTAGAATTCGAATTATAATGTTCCCAAGATTTAGGGGGCGTTTTATTCAAAGTGTTGGTATGGATTGTAATAGATTCTAATATCATATATGTATGGAGTTAGAACCTCATACTTGCTCATAAGTGTTTGGTTGAGTCATGGAATGGATATAGTTGTAGTAATAAGGTGGTAGGTGGAATGGATTTATAATCTTGGGTGTATATATGGGTATAAGATTTCAAGAGGTTGGAAAGAAGTTAGAATCCATTAGGTATCTAACTCCATTCCAAAAGCCTCCAACCAAACACTATAATGTATTGAATCCATTCCAATCCATTAGATAGTTAGTTAAATGATGTAAATAATACTAATAGTGATGTCAGCATAGTTGTTAGTTAGTTAGTGTTAGTTGTATATATACTAACTAACTCTACCTTCTTCTCTCAAGTTAATCATAATAAAACTCTCTCAAATTCTATTTACATCTTGCTTATTTCTCTACAAGATAATCTCTCTAAGCTCTTCTTGATTGAGCTACATCAATGGAGATTGTTGACATTTTACATGGTATCAGTCGTTAATGGTGATGATCCTCGGGTATAATCGATCATTATTCTTCATTTCTTGCTGATTTTCGTCTGAATTTCTGGTATAATCGATTTCTCTAGTGTTTTTCCCCAATTTTAACCTAGAAATTTACGATTTCTTTATTTTTTTATCGGTTCCGCACAATTAATCTCGCGATCTCTGTTGATTACTTTCTGTGAAGTTTTAATTGCTTCCTCTTGATTTTTGAGCTGAATTTGTTGAACTTTTGCTCAATTTTTGTTGAATCTGTTGTTATTTTGTTCATCTTTTCTTCAATCAATCAATCAACATGCCTGGAGAAACCTCAAACAATTCTACTACTACTCTTTCTTCTCAACATGCGTGTTTTGTTGATCCTCTGTATCTCTCAAACAATGATCAACCTACTCTTCATATTCTTGACTATAAATTTGATGGAACTGGTTTCTTATCCTGGAAAAGAGATGCATATATTGCCTTGATCTCTAAGAATAAGGAAGGTTTTGTTGATGGAACCTTTAAACCTCCTCCCAAAACTGATAAATTGTATAATCAATGGGTGAGGTGTGATTATATGGTGATGAAATGGTTGTCTAACTCCTTAACTAAAGAAATTCGTGAAACTGTTGAGTATTCTCGTAGTTCAAAGGAGTTATGGTCTGAATTGATCGAAAGATATGGTAAGTTGAATATTCTTGAGATTTATCAACTAAAGAAGGAATTGAGTGAATCTTCACAAGCTAATAATTCTCTTGTAGAGTATTATATCAAGTTAAAGAGGACTTGAGAGAATTTAGATGCTCTAGATCTTGTACCTGTATGCACTTGTGGAGCTATAGATGCTTGCTCTTGTCAACTGTTGAAAAGGTTGTTAGACAGAGAATCCAACTCTAAGTTGATTCACTTCTTGATGGGGTTGAACAATGGGTATGAGACTGTCAAAACCAATGTCTTGTCCATGGAACCACTTCCACCTTTAAACAAGGCTTACTCTTTGTTGCTCAAAATTGAGAGGCAGAAACAGATTTCTGAGGCAGTGGATGTCTTAGCTGAGGCTAATGCCTTTGTTAGTACAAGAACGTCTGATATATAATAGACAAGGGGAGTGGAAGAAAGCTATAATTTCTGAGAATTTTGAGGATTCTGACATACAGAGGTGTTCTCATGGTAATGTTAAAGGTCATGACATTGCAGACTGTCATAGACTTAAGACATGTACTCACTGTGGTAAAAAGGGACATGTCATTGACTTCTGTTATCATCTTCGACCAAAGAAAAGATACAGTAAAGGGAAGGGATCCTATAAGAGTAAACCTACTGATACTTATTTTCCTCCAGGACGTACACAATGTTTACAAACGTGCTGCCCACAATGCAGACACAGTAGACTTTTTTGCTCATAATATGCAGAGTTCACCTCTGCATTTTTTCACTCACTGGGGGTCATGAAGTTAATGAGGCCTCCACTTCAGCACAACCTGTGATGTCTGTTGGTTTTGATTCTGGTGTCCTTAACAACATGGCACACTCTATCTATCAGCAGGTCATGAAGTCTTTTTCTGACAATCCTGCAGTTTCTCAGTTGAACTTTGCAGGTATTATTCTTGTATCTCATGCTCATACAGTTTTCCCTCAATCTGAATTATATGACTAGATTGTTGACACAGGGGCTTCAGACCATATGATATCACATGGACACCTTCTCTATGATGTCTATCATTTAAGACATCCAATTCATGTGTCCTTACCTGATGGTTCTATTACCATTGTGCATAGTGCAGGAAAATTTCAACTCAACTCTCACATTACTTTACGTAATGTGTTCCTTGTGCCTACTTTCAAACAAAATCTTCTTTCTGTAGGAAGATTAGTTGAGATGTTGCATGTCAATGTTATATTTACTAGAGATTTTTGCCTGTTCCAGGACCTTTCAAGTAAGGTCACTTGGGCTATGGCACAGAAGATTGGTGGACTCCATAGACTGCAGCCTGATTATACAGCTGTTCAATCTAGTATAAATAAACAATGTAATAAACCTTCTTGTAGTCTGAGCACTGCTAGTACTGTAGCTAGGCAAAAGCTAGACTTGTTTCATGCTAGACTGGGTCATTCTTCTGCTGAAAAGATGAGACTAGGGATGGCAGTGGGTCCAAGACCCAACCCAAACCCGCCGGGTTGGACCCTAATGGGTCGGGTATGAGTCTTAATTTTCAAGACCCGAACGGGTAAGGGTCGGGTATGGGTCTTGGATAATATTTTCGGGTCCGGGTCCGGGTTTGTTTTGTAGGACCCAGACGCGACCCTTAGACCCGTATAATTAAAAAAAAAAAAAACCTAAATCTATCAAACAAACGCAGCCACCAGCCACCCAATTCACAAACACACAAACACAACTACACAACAACTCTAACCCTAAATCCCCAACTACTCACCTACCTCTAATCTAACCTGACGACGGCCGCCGCCGACGGACGACGGACGACGGACGACGCAAAAGTAGCAGCAACAGCAGCAAGTATACATCAATTACTTTGATACTTTCTTTTTTGGAATAATACTAATTACGGATTTTGTTTAATTTGTTTAATTTGATCAAATTAAACAAATTAAACAAATTAATACACACTAATTAACTACTAATTACAGCAGCAAGTATACAGCAGCAAGTATACAGCAGCAAGTATACATCAGTTTAGAGTATTAGAAAGTATCAAAGTAACTGATACTTTACGGTTTTTGTTTCTTTTTTTAATCCTTCAATTACTTTGATACTTTATACTTAATGACTCTAAACTGATTTGTTGTTCGTCGACGGGTTTGTTTCTCATTTGTTGCTATGATTTCATCAATTTCACAAGTGCTTTCTCTCATCAATTTCACAGCAAGTGTGGTAAGGAGTTCAAATTCTCAATTTCACAAGTGCTTTCTCAACTAGACCCGCGGGTAGACCCGACCCGGACCCGGGCCCGTTGGGTATGGGTATGGGTCCAATTATTTTGGACCCTTTAGGGTATGGGTCGGGTATGGGTCCAAGGTACGGGACACGGGTCCGGGTCCTACTGGACCCGACCCGGACCCGACCCGTTGCCATCCCTAGATGAGACATGTAAATGATCACAGTTTTTCTGGAATATCCGATTTTTTTGTGTGAAACATGTGCTTTGTCTAAGCACCATAATCTTCATTTTCACAATAGTGCTTCTCATGCATTGCATTGTTTTGATTTAGTGCATATGGATTTAAAAGACTCCAAACATTAATGGTCCCATTTTAACCCTAATAATCGAAATAATTTGATCTATTGATCGATCGTTTTAACAACGGAGTTAATATGAGTTTAGATTCTCTGTCCCATCTTGCGTCTCATTAATTCTTCATTTGACACATAAACATTAACCATTGAAATTAATTGTGTAAATATCGTAAGAGGCTTATGTGTCAGAAGATAAAGGTATTGAGACACATGATAAGACACGAAAATAGAACAGAGAATCCGGACTCTTAATATTTGAGAAATTTCACCCTTTCATGAATTTGAGACCCTCCTTGTTAGCCAAAATGCTAAAGATCAAAACATTATCATCGACAAAATCCAACGCAAACGACTTTAAAGATCATTACTCGTGGGACATAAATCCGTAAATAATGATTCTCTAAGTTATTAGCTAAATATTTTATATTCCATTTAGAAAAAGAAAGCTAAAGAGTGGGCCCATATAAATGAAAAAATAAATAAAAAAACGCAATCCCATCACATCGTTACCATAGCCAACCACCTTACCTTATCTACGCTCAATTCCTAACAAGCAAATACGGAGTAGCATTTCAGCTGCCTATATAACTACCATTTCCATTACCATATTTTACTCACACTCTTATTTTTTACTAACACTCTTATAAATATATATAATCATACCAAGGAATAACATTCTTCTACACTATAATATTCACTCCTTATAATATAATCCCATTGATTAACGTCCAATATCTTTGTCAGTATACACGTATTTGTTTTGCTATCCAAATTGGTTTTATATATTCGAATTTAATTTTTCGTGTATAAAATCATAATTTCACTTGAATTAGCATAATTTATTGTCTACTAAATGACTCCAAGTTTAAGCAAGGCCAATTCGGAGATAATGTCCGAGGTTGTAGTTGCTGACCATGATCAATGTCCAATGCTTGTCTCCTTGGAAAAGTCAAACTTTATGATTAATGGTCACGTAATCTTGTCTGATGTCCCTCCCAATGTCACGGGTACTAACGTGGCGGGATCAGATGGGCTTTTTGTCGGCTTTAATGTGCCCGAGCCTGAGTCCCGCCACGTGGTGCCCATGGGACAGCTCAAGGACATACCCTTTATGAGTATATTTAGGTTTAAGGTATGGTGGACTACGCATTGGGTCGGGTCTAATGGACGGGATGTTGAGAATGAGACCCAAATTCTCATCCTAGATAAATCGGATGGGGATTTGGGTCGGCCTTATGTTGTGATCATCCCAGTGATTGAGGGACCATTTAGGGCATGTCTACAACCCGGTGGGATTGATGACTTTGTGGACATGTGTGTGGAGAGTGGGTCCACAAAAGTGACCGGGGACTCGTTTCGGTCAGTGGTTTATATGCAAGCGGGATCCAACCCATTTAAATTAGTCAAAGATGCTATGGGTGTAATCCAGGCTCATTTGGGGACGTTTAACCTTTTAAAGGATAAATGTCCCCCGGGAATAGTGGACAAGTTTGGTTGGTGCACATGGGATGCTTTTTACCTCAAAGTGGAGCCCACCGGTGTGTGGGAGGGAGTGCAAGGTCTAGTTGAGAACGGGACCCCACCAGGTCTCGTCCTCATTGATGACGGGTGGCAGTCAATTTGCCACGACGATGACCCAATTACGGACCAAGAGGCCATGAATCGGACCTCGGCCGGGGAGCAAATGCCATGTAGGCTGATCAAGTATGAGGAAAACTACAAGTTTAGAGATTATGTCAGCCCAAATGAAATTTGCCCAAATGATAAGCCCAATTCAGGGTTGGGAGCCTTTGTGAGGGACCTAAAGGAGGAGTTCAAGAGTGTTGAGCATGTGTATGTTTGGCATGCTTTTATGGGCTACTGGGGTGGGGTCAGGCCCAATGTTCCTGATCTACCCGAGGCCCGGGTCATAAACCCGAAACTCTCCCCTGGTTTGGAGATAACTATGGTGGATCTAGCCGTCGATAAGATTGTGAATAATGGTGTTGGGCTGGTCCAACCCGAGAAGGCCCATGAGTTGTATGAAGGATTGCATTCTCATTTGGAAGCTTGTGGCGTTGATGGAGTCAAAGTCGATGTTATCCATGTAAGTGATTCTCATTTTGCAATTATACTCGAATTCTTCTTATTTCGTATTTTACTTATATTTTGTACTCCAGTATCGGAATACAATATATTGCCTTCGTTTCCATTATTTACCACTTTTGCAAGGAATATTTTATTTAAATATTTAAAAATAAATAAATAATTACTCGCATAACAAGTTGGTATATAAAACAAACAATTTAAGTCGGTCACTGACTTTTTTTTGGTAAAACAAGGTTTCTAAATAATTTGTCGTGAAATGGTTTATAAAAGTGACGGTCCTAAATAAGTTTATAAATACGTCCTAGGAAATTAGGTGGTACAACTTGTGGTCCAAAGATAAGTTACCACAAAATCGTGTGATTTTCTCACTATAGTATCTTCTCATTTTGTCTTTTACGAAGGATTCTTCAATGTCTCATTGTTTGTCGGTAAGCTAGATTTAGTTGTCTATGAACAATTTTAGTTCTGTTGCCAAATATGGATTCTACCATTAGTTAAACTCCCATTCTTTTGATACCGTCATTTATGTTACACTCAATGTTATTCGTACCAAGTACCAATTGAGTCGCTTGGGAATTTCATCCAAGTTTTAGCTCGTAGACTCCACCTTTGCGAGCAGCCAATCAAACATTAAAAGCCGTTGCTAAAAAACGATCAATCTACGGATTACTAAAGAGAGTCACAAGTAGACCTGGCAAAATGGGTCAGATCCGAATGACCTAACATGAAAAAGCTAACCCAAAACCTGAAAGTGATTCGAACTTGTTTGACCCGAAACTCGAATTGACCCTACCCGACCCGACCTGAACCTTACTTGACCTGATGTTGACCCGACCCGAGATGAGCCGAACGGAAAAGATCGGACCCATAACTAACCCAATTCAAAATGAATTAAATGGACTCAAAATGGCCTAAAAGTACTTTAGCCAATAATCCAAAAATGACCGATCCAAAATGACCATACCCGAAAGTGACCCGACAATAGATCACTCGAAATCGACCCAAAACCAGAGATGACCAGATCAGATCCGAAATATATGCCAAACCAAAATAACCCGACCCAAACTTGAGCCGATTGAGCAGTTTTGCCACCTGACAAATGGCTACAAGCAGTGGCGGAGCCAGGATTTGAATTTAGGGGGGCGAAAAATTTTAGGGGGGGCGAACGACTATTTTCATAAGGCATTTTTAAAAAATTCGCTAAAAACTTCGAAAATTTCAACCGCCGGGGGGGGCGAGCGCCCCTGCTAGCCCCCCTAGCTCCACCACTGGCTACAAGTGCACAACTATACAACTTAAAAATGGTACATAGCTGGAGTATAGATAATGAATTGAAGTTTCAAACTATAAAATGCTTGTATTATGTAAATCAACATGGTTTAATTGGTCGTTACTTTGAAAGGACTCTTACAAGTTAAAAGTCTTATGTTCGAGCGCTTTGAACTTATTTTATATATAACTTATTTTATTTTTTAAAATTGTTAAGACCATCCCCAAACAAGGTTCACACTAACTAGGTCACTACCCATATTTATTTTTAATTACTCCATAATTATCTTGACCCATTTATACCCTCCCAAGCAGAAAGTCATGCCCTAGGTCACCAACCCAATAATTTTCCACTTTCCAACATTTTTAATCATTTTCCACATTTTCTACCCCACCTATTTACACCCCCACGTAGACAAATACTTTGTTTTTTTGTTTTTTTAATGGTGTGCCCAATAAAAATTGGACACATGTAAGGTCATGTAAGAGGTAAATTTGCTCCAACAAAGGTCACAAATTGACCTATTCAAGGGCAAGGTCATACTAAATTCTTCCCTAATCCTTAATTAACATGCCCCAATAAAGTCATGACATCCCTCATGACCTTACTTGGGAATGGTCTAATACTTACAAATCTTTAGTACGTGTTTTGTATTTGGTTGTTTTCACTCCAAACTACTACGAAGTACTTCATCTTCTAATTGGTTGTTCAGATTTTCTGATTGATTCTCCTCAAACTTATTAACCAATTTCGTTTAGTTATTCACAAATTCTTATTTAAGATGTACATTATCCGTTTTAAACTTAAGACGAGTCAAATACATATCAAATAACCACCATAATTGTCTTGAAAATAACAAAAGTTTTGTCTTTATTATTGTCACTTGTTAGTATTTGACCTGTTTAAAGTTTTAGACGGATATACCCATCTTAAGCAAGACTTAATGTTAGTTATTGGCTTTACTTTGTCATTTTGTGCTTTGTTTATTTGTGTATCATTAGATGTTATTTGTTTTGTATCACATAATTTTCATTCCCACCTCCATTCACGATATCTTGGAAATACGTCTAATATTACCGACTCTTTTTAATTATAAGTGTTCATAAATATTAAATTAGAGCTGAAGAAAAAGCAGTCAATTTTCTGATGAGCACCCTCTCACTATATGGACAAGTGATACTAATTTTTTTAATTTGACAATAATTATTTGAAAAATTATGAAATTTTACTCGCTACATATTTGTGATGAAGATTAACATGTGGGGAGTGTTTGATAACACAGAATTAATTTCATTTTCATGATTTCAATTATAGAAATTAAAACGTATGAATTCAAATCCAATTCCAATTCCAAAAACTCGTTTAGAGATCACTTGGAATTCAATTCTGGATTTTAATTTCTCAATCATGTTTGGGAAACTCATGAATTGGAATTAGAATTGGCCGGGGCGAGTATAAGTCAATATCACCAAAAACATTAAATATTGTGATGGATAATTTTTGCAATTGGAAAAAAAGCGCATAACAAAAATATGGCGATGAAATTTACATTACAATAAACGTAATCAAATAGTGATTGAATTGAAATTACTACTATATGGTAGGAATTTGATGGTCCCAAATTTTAACTAGGTTGGAATTGATAAAGAATTGAGTCCAATTCCAATTCCAATTCCATAATTACGGGTTTCCAAACGCTTAAAATGTCTCACTTCCGAAATTCAATTTCATTTCAAGGTTCCCAAACATACAATGTATGTAATTGAATTACTCCTTCAAATGATTCTTGTATACATTATAAATAGTACAAAACGATTAAGCGGGATAGAATGACTTTAATTCAAGTGTAGGTAAAATCAGATTTACGACTTACTAAAGTAACGGTAATTAAATTTAACCCGGTCCAATTTAAACTTAGTGATCTGTTTGCGTAGAAGGAGGATTCTTGATTTGTCTAGTTCACTAGTTGGTACTCCTATCTATTTGGGATAAGTGGTAAGTCTAATATACTCGTAATGTGGAGTACTTGGTAATTGGTATATATCGATTTCATGACATAGGTATAAGGTATTATTGATGTCCTCATAGTGCCCGGGCGAATGTAGCAATTGACAGGAGCAGTTGTCCATTAGGCAGGCCATCGCTATTTACGATTTCTGTCCTCGTCTCCATTAGATATTTATGTCGTTAATGATTGCTCGCTCATTTCTTTTTTCATCGGAAAAAGTCGTAACTAAGACTCTTAAGTTTTAACAAGCCTTCTTATCTACGGAATAGTTTCTTATCGCACAGTAGTAATGAATTTTTGTTTTCAATTGTGCATTTGTGCTAAGCCATAACTAAATTATGGATTCTCCAATGGCGATGTCATGACACTTGTTCTTGGTGGATTACTCATAAAGTCATAATCAATTACGATTACATATTGTTTTATTATAAGGTCCACAATAAGTTTTTAATTGTTGCACTTGTTGTCAAAATAATTGTACACATTATAATGTTGATAGTGACTATTTTATAATAAGAAAACTAATTGATATCATTTGAACTAGATGTTAAATAGATACTAAAAATAATGATATATACGGAGTACGGAGTACATTTAATTTGACGCTTGGCGATTTGAATATAACTTGAGCTTAAACACAACTTGGAGTTGTCATCGTTTTTTTTATCATTTAAAGAAGCCATGAATTGGGTAAGATGACATGTTTTGACGATGACGGTGCAGTTGCTAGAAATGATAGCAGAAGATTATGGAGGAAGAGTTGAACTTGCGAAAACATACTACAAGGCAATCTCCGAATCAGTAAAGAAGCATTTCAAAGGCAATGGTGTAATTGCTAGCATGGAACAATGCAACGATTTCATGCTCCTTGGTACCGAGACCATCTGTCTTGGCCGCGTTGGTAAGTCTATCACAAGTCGCAATAATCTCCTTTACATATAAGCTATGTATGATTAATTTAATAAGCGTGTCCCATCGTTAAATTGGTTACAACAGGGGATGATTTTTGGCCAACGGATCCATATGGTGACATAAATGGTACATATTGGCTACAAGGGTGTCACATGGTGCATTGCGCTTATAATAGCATTTGGATGGGCAATTTCATACAACCTGACTGGGATATGTTCCAATCGACTCATCCTTGTGCTGAATTTCATGCTGCTTCTCGTGCCATCTCCGGTGGTCCCATTTATGTCAGTGACGCTGTTGGCAAGCATAATTATGATCTACTCAAGAGGCTTGTCTTTCCTGATGGTTCCACCGTTCGTTGCGAGTATTATGCACTTCCTACTAGGGATTGCCTCTTTGTGGATCCCCTGCATGATGGCAAAACTATGCTCAAAATTTGGAATATCAACAAGGTATCTATTTTACTACTCCCTCCGTACCAGTTAATAGTTTACACTTGCTTTATTAAAATCAGTAGGGTGACTTGATTCCATATATAGTTTGTGAAACTTGCTTAACAAGCATAACATCCTGTGTCTATTGTAGTTGAATGGAGTGATAGGAGTGTTCAACTGTCAAGGAGGAGGATGGAATCGCGAATTCAGAAGGACTCAATGCTACTCGGAGCACTCGAAACCAATCACATGCAAGACATGCCCTGAAGACGTAGAATGGGAAAATGGTCACAAGCCATTTCCAATTCAAGGAGTGGAGTTGTTTGCTATGTACTTTTGCAAAGGAGACAAGCTAGTCCTCTCAGAAATGACTGAAACCATCGAAATATCACTCGAACCCTTTGATTACGAGCTCATTATCGTGTCTCCCGTGACAACTCTACCCTGGGAATCAATCCAATTTGGTCCGATAGGGCTAGTGAACATGCTTAACGCTGGAGGGGCAGTTAAATCGTTTGATATCATTGACGATGATGAGGAAAAAATGGTTCGGGTTGGATTGAAAGGAGCAGGGGAAATGCGGGTTTTTGCATCAGGAAAGCCGAGAGCTTGTAAAGTAAATGGAGAAGATGTTGAGTTTGAATATGAGGAGAGTATGATTAAGGTACAAGTGCCATGGAATGATGACTTGGTTGGTTCTTCAATTGTTGACTACATCTTTGAAGCTTAAAGTCATTATTATGGAGTATTACTAACTAGATTGATGTTAACTATTGTATTTTTTTTCAAGTTTGGATTTGGATTGTGAGTTTAAGTAATAGGTCAACTAAGCAAGCCCCCAATAAGTAAATTTACGCTTGATTTCATTTTTCTTGTATTTCTTCTTAGCCAAACTACCAAATTGGAAAAAAAAAGGAGGGTTGTTAGCCAGATTGTTAAAAATAACTATGAAGTGTGACAGATTGGTAACAAAAGTAAAGAAGTATGACAAATTGGCCAAAAAAGTTACATTTGCTTACTTTTCTGTCATTCCAAATAGTTTTGACAAAACTATCCTTATCCAAGTAATCCGATTTGAAAAATATTCATCCGCGACTCGTCCAATCGTCCTTAGCAACTCAACTATGATCCCAAATTCGAAATAATCCAACCTTATCCAATCTCGATCTGAACCGAATACTTTTTCAATTTTAATAACTTGACCCAAAAATGATAAAATTCAAAATGACTCGTACTCCCTATTAAAATGACGTATAGCCAAATAATTGATTGTGAGACACAAATGACTCGTCCTCCATAACTTATAATAACTCATCCCCTCATCGTCTACATATGAATTGAGCGACCCATCCTAAAGAGCATCTTATATCTAAACAAAGTATTCTCGTATGGCCACATTTGCCGGGTTTTCGATTAGCAGTAAGTTTTAGACGGGTACTATACGTCTTAAGTTTAAGACGAGTCAAATACGGATAATATCGTTCTTAAATAAGAATTTGTGTTCGCTTAGTGTTTTTAGTTGGGTAATTAATTAGTATCTGTCGACATTGCTTTTACCAATTTGGCAAACAACCTCCACTTTTTTTTTTACCAATTTGGTTGTTTGGCCATTTGTTCTCTTATTCATGGTTTTGATAAAGGAAAAATGGAAAATGTATTACCTTCGATATTTAGTGGTGGAACCAGCCTATTCTTGTATTTGTATAGTTTGGATCAATTAGTCTTACTTACGACTAAGGGTATCCGTCTTATTAATAAGACGAGTACTATTGATACCAGATTGGACAATTTGGTAGTTGAAACGGGTTACATGCAATATTAAATATAGAAAAGAGGAAGTGATAGACTGTAGGTTAGTGCAGTAGCTATCCAACTTGTCTTGAGAAAGTGATAGATTGATATGACTACACATTTCCATTTATTCAAAAATTTGTTCACGGTACATTGCCTACTCTCACATTTCCATATGCTTATGCATTTCAGTCTCTATCTCTCTCCTTTTCTTCAATAATCTCTCTCTAAAAACCATAAAAAATCAAAACAAATGGCGAGAAAGATTACAGCAAAGAAGACCCCTCCAAAGAAGCAAACTCGGACAACACATGCAAAGGTGGTTGAAGACGAACTTGTGGAAGACGACGCGATAGGTAACCATGGACGGATGTATTTTTTTTATTATGATTTATCAATATTTCTCTATGCATGTAAGAAGTTGTTATTTTTTTGTATTGTGATGGATTTATTTGTGCCTTTGTAGAAGATGTTGCGTCCAAATATGAAAAGAAAGGCAAGGTGGTTTTGGGGAAGAGGAAGGGTGTTGTGATTGAAGAATCTGAAAATGAAGGTAGTAGAATGTGGATGTTACCCATAAATCATTATTAGTTAATATTTCTTTGTTGGATTTATATTTTGGATTGTTAATGCAGCTTTGGAACCAAGGCAAATAGTGGCACTGAAGAAGGGAAACGGAAAAAGAGCAATGGCTACAGAAAAGGAAGATATTATCTGCTGAGTTTGTTCTCTATTTTGTCTAATATGTGACCAATTTGTCTTAGCTTATTTTGTGAGCAGTATTTGTCACCGATTTTCCGTATCATGATCAATTTTTTTTTATGGATTAGGTATTCAAATCCGTGTATCCAATTATCGTCAACATGTATCCAGTAATGTTATTTATTGCATTGGTGAAGAGATTTAAACATAAATTCTTAGTGGGCACATACTAGTGTCATAAATGTTCTTATTGGGCATATACTAGTAAACTACATCATATTTATTAATTCATTAATGTACTCCAACTTGCATTCTTTGTAACCACTTTAAGATATATCTGTCTTTTTATCTAATTAGTAACAAATGACGCTTATGTGGGAACATCTTTGCGATACACATTACCACTTATTCAGATTACGAGTTTTAAAAACCAAAACTGGTGTCATATATGTTCTTAGTGGGCACATACTACTTAATGCATTAATGTACTCCAATTTGCATTCTTTGTAACCACTTTCAGATATATCTGACTTTTTATGTAATTGGTAACATATCATGCTTATGTGGGAACATTTTATCTATACACATTACCACTTATTCAGATTACAAGTTCTAAAAACCAAAACCGGTGTCATATATGTTCTTAGTGGGCACATACTACTTCATGCATTAATGTACTCCAATTTGCATTCTTTGTAACCTTTCAGATATATCTGAGTTTTTATGTAATTGGTAACATATCATGCTTATGTGGGAACATCTTTTCTATACAGTGTCTAGCGCCATCGACTCATTGAAGGCATGGAACAACCACTCAAAGGATTCTTGTCTCTCATTAGCCAAGAAAGCAAACCCAAACATCACGTTTGACTAGTGGTTGTTTATGCCAACAAATGCACCACAAATAAGGTTATACCTATTTGTTCGATATGTGGTGTCGAAAATCACAACATCATGATATAACAAATAATCCTCTTTCATCATAGAATCACGCCAAAACACGTTACATAATATTCCATCTTCACCGAACTGAACTCTGAAAAAGAACCCAGGGTCCTCCGCTTGTCTACTCGTCAACAAATTTATTAATGTTGACGCATCACCACCCTCGATAGATTTCATCTTAAGTCATGAACAAAGTTAATATGGTCTCTTTTAGTGTGACCCACTAGGTCATCACCACCAGCCGTTTTCGATGCGATCCTATACTGCACAGTAGGGAGAACCATAGCTTCTGTCATGACCTCTATAAACTCACCCTCTGCATCCGTAATTTTCCTCTCGGAACGATGGTGATGTTGCCATTGAGGAGGAGTAAGTGGGTGATTGTGTTCAAGAGTATGACTCAACACTTCCCATATTCCCTTAGTATTCACTTGGATCCTTACATTAGCTTTGCAAAAGCACTGTGTCATAACATTTTTCTTCCCATGGTCATTTGTAGCAAGGCTTGACTTTGCCTTTTTGCCGTTACCATGCTGACCTTCACACGAGCAAACAAAGTATCTCTCGAATTCGGAGGCGCCTGGGGCGTCTGCCCTACGAAGTTCGCTTTTCTTAATGCTAAATCCAATTGCTTGAGAATGTCTTTTGTGTATCTCGTATAATTCCTCCCACTTCTCAGCCACTACACCCACTAAAGATCCGGACTTCTCAATGGTTGTGCACAAAAGATAGAATGGTCACAACATTAAACAGTAAGGTTACATAAAAGAATCAAATATTTCACCAAATAAATAGGTCATAAGTGGTGACATATTTTTCCAAACATGCATTAAATGATACAAATATATTCTTTGTTATTAAATATGAGACATTTTATCTGAAAAAAACAATATTAATGCGCCAATGATGAGAACATCATAGATCACTATCATATCAACCATTAAATGTAATGATTGTAAATCATGAAGTGTAAAAAATCAAGCATTGATTAACTGTAAGCGTATACAAAAACACCATAAGTGGTTACATGTTTATACAAATTCGAATTAAATGGACATATTACTTATTATATAACTTAAGTTTATATATCATGTTTATATATTCATATAACTTATTATATAATTTAAGTTTAAATTTACATAGACATTAAAACTTAACACAACTCGATTCAAACAACTTCCATAAATATTAACCATGTTAATACTCACCTTCATTGATATGTAGTGTCTCGTTGCTATTGAGACCACCATGAGGGTCCGCTTAAACATCGTCTTCAAGTTCGTTCTCTAAGTTGATAATCTCACCCACGTTGTCTAATGCCATTGTTAGATTATATTTTTTTTTTAATTTAAATTAAATAAATTAAGAGATAAAATGAAGAAGAGATCAACATGCAAGATTGTTGAAGTAATGAAGTAAGTTGAAGTGATACCAAAACATGCGGAGGATAAAAATGAAGGAACTCGAAGTAATGATGATGTAGGCATGCATGCAAGTTGAAGGAGAAAAAGGATTATACATCGGATGTACTACCTCAGACTAGTATGAATTTGAGTTTTTATGCATTTTTTTCGAGCTTTATAAAGTTTATAAATTACATTTTAAATCTTATATGTGATGTATTTTAAGTTTTATTGTAACCTTTTTTGAGCTTAATGTTCAAATTAATGAACTCAAAAACTTTATATTAAAATTCATAATTTTTACATACTATACTCAAAAACTTTATTGTGAAGCTCAAAAACTATATTATTGGTGGTAGTACATCAGATGTACAATCCACTTACTGAAGTTGAAGTGGGTATCATGATTGCTTCATATATGCATTAAATGCACTAGTACTTCATGCTATTATAATATTTGATAGGGCTGCGGCTAATAAATGCACAAGTACAGCCCACTTGTTGCCAATCTGGGTTAGTTTCTTGCAAACGGGTTAGATTGACCCGTCTTATGGTTTCAGACGGATAGTGCGGTCTGAAATAAGAATTTGTGAATTTGGATGGCTTAAGTTCAAGAAAGCTTATTATTAAAAAAATGAACAAAAATGAAGTTACGTTATGAAAACAATCGTTATTTTATGGACTCGTGGTCATGAGATATTACTGGTGAATTTGAAAAACTCGTTACTTTATGAACTCGTATCCATAAGATATTGGTTAACTTGCAATAAAACCAACTAATGCTCCATAATTTCACATCACTTTTATTACACTTGGTGACGGACTACCCGGCAAGTGAATAAAACTTTCAGTAAGTCTTGCTTAAGACGGATATTATCCGTTTAAATTTTAAGACGGGTCAAATACTGCCAAGTGGTGGTAATAAAGACAAAGTTTTGATATATTCTAGGCAGCAAGTGGAGTGATTTGGTATGTATTTGAGCCGTGTTAAACTTAAGATGAATAGTGCCCGTAAAAAAGGAGAATTTGTGTAAAACTTTAACCCTCCTTCAATCTCTCTTTTCTTGAATTATTTTCTTAATTGGAGTTATAATAACACCTAATTATAAATATAAGGCTCATTCCAACGTATTTACACGGAATGGGTATACGTCAACAAGTTTATTATTATTATTTTTTTTTACGTTTTTTGAGTCAGGCACTGAATTCAATATTTGTAAGATGGTAGTCGTCAAATGGTACAACAACTGACTAGAGCACTAAACACATCCTTATTATTGCTGTGCACATCCTTATTATTGTTGTGAACAAACACATCCTTCGGTCACCATCATCATCACCATCTACTTCTTGCTAATTTCCCCTTCAACCACTTATCCCTTTCCCAAATCATTCATCCCTTCCATTATATTAATTAAGGCATCCCCCAATCATTTATCCCCTTCCAATTATTTTGATCAAGCCATCCCCAAATCAATCACTACAAAACGAACTCGGGAAACTGATGGACAAAATCCGTCAGTAACACCGAAAAGGAATTTTCGTCAGTAACGCGCGTCACTTCAATTGGTAACGAAAAAAAGGATTCTGACGGAATTTCCGTCAGTAATTGAACTCCTGACGGCTTACTGACGGAAGTTTCGTCAGTCAATTCAATTGGAAAGTCAAGATTGACTTGACTGTACTGACGGAAATTCCGTCAGTAAAGTCAAGATTGACTTGACTTACTGACGGAAAATCCGTCAATAAAGTCAAGATTGACTTGACTTACTGACGGAATATCCGTCAGGAAAATCAAGACTATACTGACGGATTTTCCATCAGTAAGTCAAGTCAAACTTGACTTTACTGACGGATTTTCCGTCAGTACGTAATAGACTAGTGGCTGGATACAGCAGCCTGCTGTCCAGCCACAATGCGTTTTTTGCATTGTTTTAAACGGTGAAAATTTCAACAAAACCTGCAATACAGAAAATACATACGTTCACCGCAAAGCGGTAATTCATACTCACATCGACCGCATGGTCGGGAATCAACAAAAGGCAATAAAAATAAAGGGGAAGATCGATGGAAATTGGAAAAAGAATTCATTACATAAAATGTTAAACAAATTCATACAACTTTGTTTTTACAAGCTTACAAATTCAACGGGTTCCCTAACTTAGGTAGATGATAAATTACTAACATAAGGGGGTAACGGTAGCTCCTCCAAAACCGTGCCCGTCGTCCGCGTTGTCATCTCTTGGACGTGGAGGAGGGAAGTTGTTGCACAAGTCCGGGGGAAGAAATCTCATCAACCAAAATTATATTAACAACAACCAAAATTTCATTATTAAAAACAATAATGGCTACTATCCTACGTCAATTAAAGACAAACAAATAATTAAGACGTAAGGCGAAATTAAATTAACAACAAAAATTTCATTAACAAAAAAAATAATGGCTACTATCCTACGTCAATTAAAGACAAACAAATGATTAAGACGGAGGGCGAAATTAAAATAAAGGTAAATATATTACCTAAGAATGAAAATAAACAAATACTTTCCGACAAGATGCGGCGGCGACAAGTAGCTAGTGGTGGTCGACGGTCGGAGGTAGCTAGGGGTGGTCGTCGGATCTACAACAAACAACTAATAAGCAACATATAAATTAACAAAAGAAGAAAAGAGAGAGAATGAAATAGTTAATTAAACTTACCAAGGATGTGGTGGTCGGAAAGTGGTAGCCGGAGGAAGTTAGCCGGTGGTAGTAAGGTAGCCGATGGTCGGAAATGGGGATTTAATTGATTTGGGGGTTAGGTTTTGGGGAAAAAATGAAATGAGAATGACGGAGTTCTTCGTGCGATTTTTTACATAAACAGATAGATCCTGACGGAAATTCCGTCAGTATTCCGTCAAGTTCCCGAGTTTTCGAAAAAAATTCTGACGGAATTTCCGTCAGGATTAGGTTTGACTGGGCATAAATTGGACTATGTTGTTATTATATACTGACGGAAATTCCGTCAGTACGCTCCCATTTTACTGACGGAATCTCCGTCAGTGGGAGTATTTACTGACGGAAAATCCGTCAGTACCCGTTAGTGACTTTTGCCTCCTTTGACTTAGTCAACGCGCCATTTTCTACTGACGGCTAATGACGGATAATCCGTCAGTTTTATTTTTCCGTCAGTTATCCGTCAGTAGTCCGTCAGTCATAATAAATTACTGACGGAATTTTTTTCCGTCAGAAAAACCGTCAGTTTCCCGAGATATCGTTGTAGTGAATTAACGTCATCCTTTCATCTACATACCATCACCATCACTCAGGTATTTTATTTTATTCTAAACTTTTTGAATCCATTTTGTAGTTTATGAAATCAGGAATTTTTATAGGGAGTGTTCATTTGGGTTTTTGTAAATTATGTAAAGATATACTGGTGTAGATCTCGTGCGAATGCACGGTATTTTTTATCTTATTGTTTAGAGAATTTTAGTTCTTAGCCAAGGGTAATATTGCGTGAGACAATTTTATAAAAATGAGACGGTCTTATCCTTAAAAACGGTTCCAATATGTAAAAGGCGACTCATCTGTTAACATTAAATATTATATTTCAATTCATTACAATTCGTTACAAACAACTTTTATGTGTAAGACCTTACAAATAAAAAGTTTTATATATAAAACCTTAGATAAAAACTAACTTGCCATTTGATAAATCATAAACTTATTTTAATAGGTACAAAATGTATCTATAGAATGATTATAACTAATAAGAACATCCACAATAAAGAGGATGATTTCATCCTCTTATTTTTTATCTTTCCATGTATTTTTTTGACACTTCACTCCATCTTTAGCCACTTCATTTCCCACTATCTACATCCTCTTCATGTCCTCTACCTCTATTTTACTCCACAATAGAGATGATTCTCTTATATATCATTTTTTTATTATTTAATATTATGACTTAATGAATCACTTTATATTAGTTTAATTATTTAAAAATCAATAAAACTAATTTAATAATCAACATGACAATTAAATATTAGTTTTTGGGCACAGGGGCCTATGTCTTCCTTCCTCTAAAAAAAGATGAAGTAATCATCTTCCTCTATGTAAGAGGACATCCATAATAGTTCCCACAATATAGAGGAAGTACTCTTAGTCTCTTAGAGGAGAGAGAAGGTTCAGAGGATGCTCAATCCTCTATACTGTGGGTGCTCAAAAAGCCCAAACCCAAGTTCTGAAATTTGAGCGGGAAAATATCCTTAGTGATTTATTCTTTTAGTTATAGGGAGATTGCAGTGGCGAGAAAATAAGAAAAAAAAAATAGCCCAAAAAATTTCAAATTTGAGTTTATATTATAGACAATTTTAAAATATAACCTTATTGTGTATTTTTATATTTTTATTTATCATTATTTTGCATATAAATCTGATTCTGTTTCTTCATCTTTTTCTTCTTTCCTTTGACAGAAAGGGAAAACCAAAGGGTTTTGAAACTTGCAGGTTCGACTGCTGTGACGTCCTTTTATACTTCACTAGTCTTAAACCCGTGCAAATTTGCACGGGTATGCTGTTTTAAAATTTGTTATTATTAAAGGAACATAAATATTTAAGATTATAATTTATTGATCAATTAAGTTGAGTTATAACATATGATATTTACGATTTTAAATCTAAATTATAAATTTCATTTGGAATTAAGTTGAGTTATAGATTTCGTTTGCAATTAGAGTAAATATGCTATCTTGTTTGCTAAAGTTGAGTCTCTACTTTGTTTTGTTACTTGGCGGCTTACAAAACCCCAAACATTAGAAAATGAAGCATAATTATTTGGAAGAGAATCAACACAAAATTAGTGAAATTGCATGAATCTACATAGTTCTAGGCCCTTATGAACTGTTAAACTCGTCTTACATTTAGGCTGACGTGTACCCGTTTAAACAAAAAATATTATTTTAACATGTGTCCGTTATTCAATTAGTTAAACCCGTGCCAGTTTAACCTGTGCCCATTATTCAATTAGTCAAACCCGTGCCAGTTTAACCCGTGCCTGTTTTTCAATTGGTCAAACCCGTGCCAGTTTAACCTGTGCCCGTTATTCAATTAGTCAAACTCGTGCCCGTTTAAGGGCTACAATAACAATCTCGTAACCCTCGAGATTTTTACTCGTTTGTTGATAAGCCTAATAAACAGGCTAAAAGCATAACTCACTCATGCGTATTTGCCTAGTCCCTTACGATGCTTCTCGTTCATTCCCAAATTTCCACACATTGTATCGCTATGTACAACGAACTCTTTATTTGCACATCGCTAGTTTTGCTTAAGACGGGTATATCCGTTTAAAATTTAAGATGGGTCAAAATGTAACACCCGCAAATGTACCCTATTTTTATAGTAAAAATATTTTACGGATACTTTTCAGCGAAATTTAGTTTTAATTTAGAATTTAATTTCCCGAGTCGAATTTAGAATTTCCGAGTTCGTATTTGGATTTTTCGCGAGATTTCAAGTGAATCTCGTCTTAAGTCGTCTTTGACTTTTCTTGACTTTTTTTCCACTTACTCACCTCATACTCCCCTTAACCTAATTCATTCTCACACAACTCAACTCTTACTTCATCACTAAGAAATCAACCAAAACCTTGCCTCCATTTTTGATCCGTCTTATAATCGTCATAACTCTCTCATTTCTCGCTCAAATTCACGTAAGTTCGTCTTATTCTTTCCCTCTTATCTTCCTCTACCTTAATTGGTAATAAAATTACCGTCTTTCTCGCTTTTTAATTTATCCGTCTTTCTCAAAGGTGAATTATATTCATTTTTTATCATCTAATTGTAGGCGGTGACCTCCAAGACCCCGTTAAGGGATTCTATCTAGTTGAGGAAGGCTTAGAAATCGATTAAAGACGCGTAAATATAACGGTGAAGGGTTACTCGATATCATTTACGTGTTTTAATGTGTTTTCTATGTTAGTAATCGTATTTGGAATAGGATTAGTATTCATAGAACTTGTGTTGATGATGATACATGTTGTTTGTTGAGAATTGATATGAGAATTGATGATTTATGATAATAGTTGATGATGGTTGAGTTTAGAACAAAATGGAGATGTCTTGAACCAAGTCACGGTCGTGAAACTCATGTCACGAGCGTGAAACAAGAGGCAGACCTGCGTAACAGACATTTCACGAGCGTGAAATGTAAGTCACGGTCGTGACTTGTGCAGTTTCACTGCACTGACCCCTTTTCGTAAAATGATCATATCTCCTTCGTTACTTGCTTGTTTTGGGTTTGTGACCTACCGTTGGAACCGTAAGAGGATAAGCTATCACCTTTGTTTAGAATTTCTGCATTTTCATGTCTAGAACTCTAGTTATGACCGTTTGAAGTGGACCCTTGTTTTAGTTAGTTTCCAAACTTGTTGTTTTGAGATAAGATCTATGTTTCCTATTTATTATGCTTCTTAAACTTGGTCTAATGCTTATGTATCATGTATTGATTCATGTTTATCGTAGTTACATTTATGTAATGCCCTATTCTCATGCTTGGTGACGGTTTTTCATATATCCCACTTTGAGTCGGTTTTTACAAATGTCACGGTTTGAGCACTATTTTGTTATGTGCTTTGTACTCTCATTCCCTTGGCTACCTCCACGTTCGTAAGGCTGGAATGTCGGAACGGGGATGTATCCTACTGCTTAATTGCATGTGTTAGTGGGCATACGACGACGTTGTTGGGAGGCGAACGCTTTGCGTTGATCGACCCGGCCGTCAAATGTTGTGTACTTGCGAGGTGGTGTTATTTGCATGTAGCGTACCGCTTGTTATGAGGCTTGTTCTCTTTTCCGCCTCTTTCGTGAATTGATCTACCGAATTTGGGGTACTCGGCGTCATGATTGACCGAGTCTTGGATGCGAAACGTGATCGCATGTCGAATCGGAAAATGGTTTATTCCGAGAATCTGGCCAGGTTTAGACTAGGACCGATATTTATATCGTCGTGCTACCAGGAGGAAATTAGTCTACATATACGAAATGAATTGAATCGTGTATGCGTTCAGGGAAATGCTTATCTCGTGGATGCCTTTTAATCATACTTGCCATGTACACGGTGCTAGTGCGTTTCATTTACCATGAGAGATGTCGTCAACGTATTGTACATTTGAATGGATGATTATATGATTGATTACTTGTGATCATTGGATGACTTGACATAGTTTGTTTGTCGAGTCTCAATCTTATCAAACTTATACCGCTAATGGTGAGATGTAAGCCCTAGTGAGCGTATTCGGTTGCCTAAGAGTGTCTTCCCCGAGTCTATCTATAGCATGATGGTTACGGATTGTACTTCATATGCTCTTATCATTATATATTGAATTGCCTATCTATCCTTATTGTATTTCACATGTATATCTATATATGCATGCTTCTACTTTTGTATTTTCTTTTATGTACGTTTAATGTGATATGGCTGGGAGAACTCGGAGTTACTCCCCACTGATTGTGGCGTTCATGTTTTTCATGGATGAACAGGTTGCTTGCATGGATGACTTTTTGCTTGTGGTATTTTGGGTTCAGGTGTGAGCTAGCGGGCGTTGTCCCTGGATGAAACACCTCTAGACGTTCATTAGCTAGATGCTAAATAACTGTCTTTTGTTAACATTTTGAGAGACTACGTCTCTTGTAGTATTTTATATTTGGTTTGTAATTACTGACATTCCTCGTATTTCTATCTTGCATGTATAAAGATTTTTAAAATACCGTATTTTCCGCTTTATAAATAACATGCTTGTTATGTTTTATTTCCGCATTCGCGAGGGTTGTCACACAAAATGTCAAATATTATATCACATGGATATATGAGACAAACGTTTTTTCCCTGTTCATTCTATTTTGTCTTAGTCAACCTATCTGTATTTAACCCGTCTTAAACTTAAAACGGATATATCGTCTTGAATAAGAATTTGTCATTTGCACAGTTATTTAACAAATTAATATACTCCCCACATCCCAATAATTGTTACAAAATGTTATTTCAAAGGTTGTTTTAGTTAGAGGAAATATATAATGAGCACAAATTCGTATTTAAGATGTATATTTCCGTCTTAAACATAGTTAATGTAAATTATATGAGTAAGCAATGAAGGATAGATAATTTATGAAAGTTTGGGGCATATTTAAAGGGACTATCGACATGCGAACTAATTTATCGCTGATCTTCTAACGATTCGGTATCTCAAATGAACTAAATCATTCTACCCAAATTTAAAGTAATATCCTATCCCAAAATAATTACCTCACTAAAAAATAGCACAAATCCAAACAAAACAACCCAACTAATAAACCCAATCTTTGTCATAAATATATTTTCTTCTTTTGACTCTTTACCTACCATAATTTAACCCTACCCCACTATCTTGTCTGAACAATTCTACCCCATATTCCTTAATCACCCCACTAAATCTCACCTCTTTTCCTATTTCTGTCTATAATACCTAACTCTAATGCATTCTGTTTGAATAATCATGTATTTCCAACGTTTTGAATCGTACCTCATTTTTTAGAAGGTAATATTAAAAATAATTATATTTATTTCGAAATTTTTTTGTTCAAGTATATTTGCATTCTTTAATCATTACTATTTTCCCTTCCGTTTTTAAATATAATATTTTCATTGTTTAATTAATACTATGTACTCCTTTATAGATCTAATGCTTTCATTCGTATTAAAGTCACTGAATTTTTTTCCTCATGCAAATATTCTTGTTTTTGATAAAGCTTTATATGGTTTGAAACAAGAGTCTATGGCATGGTACGAGAGATTGTCTAAATTACTATTACAAAACTATTTTAAAAGAGGATCTGTCGACAAAACCCTATTTCTAAAATCCGAGGGTTCTGATTTACTTGTTGCTCAAATTTATGTTGACGATATTATCTTTGGTTCTACTAACAATAAATTGTGCAAGTACTTTTCAGATCTAATGACCTCAGAATTTGAAATGAGCATGATGGGAGAATTGAAATTTTTCTTAGGATTGCAAATTCAATAAACTAAGGAAGGTATAGCCAAAAGAAATATGTCAAGGAGCTAATCAGGAAATTCGGTATGGACAACGCTCATCCAAAGGACACACCTATGGTCACTGATAAAAAGTTGACCTTAGACGAAAATGGTAAGTGTGTCGATGAAACTACATATCGAGGTATGATTGGTTCTTTATTATATTTAACGGCAAGTAGACCTGACATTATGTTTAGTGTATGTGTCTGTGCTCGATATCAATTGTGTCCTAAAGAGTCACATATGATTGCAGTTAAACGTATCTTGAGATATTTAATTGTAACATCTAATTTATACTTATGGTATCCACTTGAGTGTAATTTCGATCTAGTAGGATATTCAGACGCAGATTATGCAGGATGTTCTTTAGATAGAAAAAGTACCTCTGGATTCGCTACGTTTGTTGGACCATGCATAATAACTTGGGGCTCAAAGAAGCAAAATTCAGTTGAGTTATCTACTGCTGAAGCCGAATGTATAGCTGCAGGACTGTTATGTTCTCAATTACTTTGGTTAAAGCAACAACTATGTGATTATGGTGTCAATGTTGGTTGTATGCCTATATTTTGTGATAATACGAGTGCTATTATTATTTATAAGAATCCAGCGCAGCATTCTCGTACTAAACATTTAGACATTAGACATCATTTCTTACGCGACCATGTAGAAAAAGGAAACATTAAACTAGAATTTTGTAGCACTGAAAATCAATGGGCTGACATTTTAACAAAGGCGTTAGCTAGAAGACGTTTTGAGATTTTGCCGTTGGAATTTGGTTTATTCAGTAGCAATTAAATTCGTCATATTAATTTTATGAACCTGCGTGACTGGTTAGAATAAGACGAGATTATATGACTGTGTCCGTATATTCCATTGCTAGTATATTTGTGCTTAATATCATATATTTTACGTGAATATCTTGCATATTAAGTATTTTATGAATATTGAATTATGTACCACATATTTGCCCAAAGTTTATCTTATTCACTTTTCTTAATTGACCAAAATTCCTCATGTTGATCGAAATTGACAACAATATTATCTTACCATATCTTTTATTTAAATATTCATATCCTTACTATATCTACCCTAGATTCCTTTTACTATCCTACCCAAATTCAAAAACAAATAAAAAAGGGAAAAAGAGGAGTAGTACACGGCTACACGTGCCTACCCTACAAAAACCAAACCCCAACACTACCCTTCATAATTACCTATCACTATCACAATCAACATACATCATCAACTCCACCTTTCTTCTTCTACACGAAAAAAAACCAAAGCTATCATCAGTGGCTTCCACACGGTTCACTACCAAAAACACCAACACCCCAAACTCCAAAACTCAAACACCTCGCATGTCTACCAACCCATCACCACAACCCAACCAAAAATCACCAAATTTGACCCAAACCGAGTCGGGTTCGGTGCTAGAAGGTACAAAAAGGCGTCGATTAAATAAGGGGAAGAATCGGGTACAAGAGGATGCTAGTCACGACATAGAAATCGAAGCGAAAAAACGTCCTCTGTTTCGCGAATTTCTACCTCAAGAAACGGCATCCGAAATTGACAAACTTCGGTTGACAAAGGAAGAACGCAAATTGGTTAACCGGGTTGCAAAATATGGTATTCATGGTGGTCGTAGTTTTCCGAAGGGGTGGTGTGAAAAATATGAAGTTTTGACATTCTTCAACGATTTCTTGAACATTCAAGAATGGGAGCATGTGTCTCGGTTTAAGGGTCACATCTATCCCATCGAGGTAATTCAATTTTATGCTTCCGTTTCTTTAAAATCAAGAGTTTTACATGCCGTGGTGAATGGCCGAGCAGTTTCGGTTTCCATTGACGACTTTTGTACTCTGTTTTTGGTTCCTGATGATGGAGTCAAAATAGACCCGAGTACGTCCTGAGAAGAGCTGTCGGATACGGCTAAACTGGATGTTATCGTTATTTTGATGATCGGGCTTCGTTGTCAAGTTGTGTGTTGGCGGGGTCTTTATCCCCAAAATTGAAATTTCTGTTAAATTTTTTGTGGAATACGGTGGTTCTGCGTCAGGGTGGACGGGATAAAATTGCATGTTATGAGATGATGGTGGTTAAGAATTGGCTAGAGGGTAACTGTATCAACCTTGCTTTTCTTGTTTTTTTCTCGAATATCTCAAACCAGTTTTTCGGTGACCGAAGATAAGGTCTATACGACCCTAGACTTACCCTATGGTATGAGGGTGTCTCGGATTCTTGAGGCTAAGGGGGTCGTTGATCCAACTAGTTATGGTGTAAATTTGAAAGATGATATGAATGATACTTACTTGAAATTCATGAAAATGGAGGCATTGGGTCCGGAATTGGCTTTTCAATCAAAGGGTGGTTCGGTTGATGTTAAACCGACTGTTGATTTTTTGGGTATTGAATCAAAATTAAACTTGTTTATGGGGAAGGTTATGGAGCGCCATGATGCGCAAGACAAGAAAATCGATGCGGTTGTTGACAAGATGGTCAAAACCTTGTCTTTGGGGCATTATAGCTTAACCCGTGACCATAGTGGGTCGGGTGTGAGTAATGAGTTGATGAGAGGTTGGATGACGGGAGTCAATGGTTGCCTTGCTAAAGTTAAGAGAAATGTTGTCGATATTCGACAAGAGTTATTTAGGCAACGGGATCGGATGCAATTCTTGGTTAGCCACGGAGGTGCTTTGGTGAAGAGTGGTGCGGAAATGCGCGATGGAATGCACACCATTTATGATGCGTCGGAGCTCTATCTATGAAGGGTCAGAACTTTGATTCATACCTCACTGCACAAGCTAATCATGTGAAGAAGTGCTTTGATCGCCTTTCCACCCTTGAGTACCGTACCCGACCCGACTATATCGACCCCAATATCATTCGCCAACCCAATTTGCCTTGATTTTTCTTGTCTTACTTTGTTTTTTCTTAAACTACTTATGCTATTGTCCATTCGGCCCATTTTGGCTTACACTCTATTCGGTCCATTGGCAACTAACACTTTTAATTGTGGTTTGTAGTTTAATTGACATTTAGTATTTGATTTTGCTTGCTATGAATCGTTAAGTACTGCGTATTTTGCATATCTATTTCTTGTCTTGGAGTATGTTACTCTAGTCATTTTACATCCTTGTTCTTGTCTTTTCAATGATGTCAATAGGGGAAAGAAATGATATGATTTGAGTCTTTGCTTAAGCTTGCTCCTTGTCAAGACTCACTATCTCTTAAAGTCTTTCAAGTTATAACTTTGGCTAGGTTGTTATGTTCTTGAGATCAACGTTACTATAACTTTGGTAGTATTTTGTTGAAGGGGAACCATGCTTAGTCACAATCATAAGAGAAATCATAAGAGACTTGTCATCATCAAAAAAGGGGGAATTTGTTGGACATATTTTATAGTTTTGATAATGACATATATTTACTTGATAATGTGCTTTACTTGATATATCATATGCATGTAATTGTGTGCTTTAATCTTATCATAGCTAACAACAATTAAAAGAAAGGAAATCAAAGTTATAGAAGCTTAAGGCATAACTTTGAAGCATTCTGTGAGACAAAGTTATAGGAGCTTGAGGTATTACTTCAGAAGTTCTATGCAAAGTTATAACTACCTTGGTTATAACTTTAAAGAAACAATTTAAGCAAGATCTACCTCAAAATAACACAAGACTCAAGATAGAGGGTCTTTGTGATCAAGATAAAGAGATAATCCATAAACTGAAGATCTTTGTGAAGATTAGATAGTATAGGTCGTTATTCGGTAACTATTCCATTAGAGTGATTTTAAGTTTGTAAAGTTATGACTCACTTATAACTTTACATAGTAAAGTTCAAAGTTATAGCTTTAACCTATGATAAGTAAATATTTGTATGATTTTAACCCCCATTTTAGCTCGGTTTTGTATGTCATTTGTGCTTTGTTAAGCCATTTTATGAGCTAATATCGTCTTCTAGGCGAATTCCTGTGTTCTAACCTGTTTTGTAGGGAAAGTGACGTTTCTACGCCCTTTTTCTATATTTCCGAGCATTTGCCTAGAACCCGGCGATTTGAAGAAGCAAGCTTGACCATGTCAAAGGCATTTCAAGAAGGTTCACTAACTCAAAAGAGAGAAAAAGCAAGGACAGTTTCGTAGTTGTCGGAGGATCAATCAATTAGGCGAGAGAATTCATCGCTTTACATCAAACCCTATCAACAAACCCGATTAAAGAGGTCAAGGGGGATGATGGAAGTCAAGTCAAAGCAAAGGAAGATGAAACGTTAGTCAAAAGCTTCCAGATGACAGCTTACCCGATCGGGTAAGTGTGTACCCGATCGGGTAAGTGTGCTGCTCCGCACAAAATGCTTCAACTTCCTATTTTTGTCTTATGTGTTCAATGCTCGACCTCTTCTCCACGAAACCCTAATGCTATATATAGATGCTCCAGCCCCTCTTCTCAAAGCACACAACACACAACACACAACAACTCATCACAACATCTCCTTTCTTCTTACATTTTCTCTTTAGTTAGTCTTTCTAGTTTAGATTATTTTCTTCTTTTGTCTTTTGTTCTTAGTTTATTTCTGTCCCTTTCATATCAAAACATTAGCTTAGATCAATAAGAATTTCAATCTTTGTAATCTAGTTTGTTGGGTTCAAGAGTTGTAATTCAAGGAACGACTATTCTATGCGAGGGATTTCTATTATTGTTATCACTTTCGTTGTTGATCGTCACCTAGGTACTCCTAATTTATCCTTTGTTTATTGTCCTTTATTGTTTTCTATTTGATTGTTATTTTCTATTCATAATATCTTAGATACATTTTCATGTTGTTATAATAGTAGTTTCATTTCTTAGATTGTCAAATAGCGTCGTTATTATCGCCACATAGAGAGTCTTAGATTATTGTCAAAAACCAACTAAACATGTCTATCCTAGTTTTCATTGTTAATATCATCTTAGATATAAATATTGTCATGAGTGAGTAGTCACCTTTCTAGGGTGTAGGGTAGCCATGTTGGATTGATTAAAAGATGACAATTGGATAAAAGAAATTGTGCTTTTAAAACATTGTGTCTATGCATGTTTGGACTAAAACGATAGTTGACGATTCCTGATCAAAATCATTGACTAATATGGAATTCTTTTCCAAGGTAGACATACGAGAATTGAATAGACAAAGCATGACATGGTGGATTAAGACCTAGTAAATCGCCTAAAAGCCTGCTAGACCATCTGATCTATGTTTGTAATGAACACACCATTCTTACGAACTCACAATGAATTATTTGCTTGTCCTAAATCCAATTTCATCAATATGTCAATCTACATGTGTGAACCTACTTCCCTAGATGCTTCTCATTATTGTTAATTCATCTTTTGCTTTATTGTTTTCATTTTGTTTTGCTTTTATTTTGTTTTTATTTATGTTCTTTATTAGTTTAGAATTTAAGACCTCAAAACTCAATTGTGAGACGATTCACAATCCATAGGAAACACCATCTCCCTGAGGATCGACCCCTACTTCCCTAATTACATTAATTTGTTATTAGCCTAGTATGGGTAAATTATCTTTTTATTGGGCTTGCGACAGGCCCGATCAAATTTTGGCGCCGTTGCCGGGGAGCACGGTTTAGTTTTCCTTTTTCTTGTGATTTTTATCGCAATTGGTTTTATCTAGTCTTTAGGAACCTTAATTCCTTTAGACCTCTCTTGATTTTTCATCTTAGCTTTTCAATCTTATGCCCAGATCTTCTAGACTAGGGACCCCTACTCGTTTAGTCCCAGAACTAGAAAGAACTCTGCGTAGGAAACTAAAGCTATTCAACGAAATCTCAAAAGCTTCTGATATTTCAAGTTTAGATCGTATTCGTGAGAAATACTCGGATATTCTACCTAATCTTGAAGGAGAAGAAGATCCATTCTCATCTCCATTCCCAAAAATCAATCAACCTTCAATCAACACTCCATCTTCATCTTCACAAAAGAAAATGGTTCGACTTTCCGACCATTCCAAACCCACTGCAGATACACTTCCAAGGGGTATCGCTACACCTCAAATCAGTGCCCAAAACTTTGAAATCAAACCGGCCTTCATCAATCTAATAGAAAGAAATCAATTTGGTGGCAATGCCACAGAAGATCCCAACCTTCATATCCAAAACTTCTGTGACTATTGCTCCACGATTAGACAAACTGGAGTATCCCAAGAGCAGATTAGGGAAATGCTCTTTCCCTTCTCTTTAAGAGGAAAGGCAAAACTCTGGATCAATAGTCTTGATCGAGTTGCCTTAGGAATAGTCGACTGGGATGGTCTAGCTCTTGCTTTCTATCAAAAGTACTTCCCACCAGAACGAACCGCACTCTTACGGAGTCAAATTACTGGATTTCGTCAGAGAGGCGACGAAAGCCTTTATGAGGCATGGGAAAGGTACAAAGAACTACAAAGAGAGTGCCCTCATCATGGCCTTGATTCATGGTTCTTAGCTATCACCTTCTACAATGGTTGTTGTGGCGAATCGCGTCGTATCCTCGACTCCGCTAACAATGGTCGTTTTGATCAAATTGATGTAGAAATAGCTAGTACAACTATCGAGTCAATGGCAATCCATGACTCTCAGTATAGCAACTCGCGTGCTATGCCACTCAAAGCCAAGCAGGACGATTCAAGTAAAGTAGCACTCCTAGAAGCCCAATTAGCCCTTCTGCAGCAACAATTAGGAAGCTCTTCCCAATCCAAGGAACATGTTAACGTCACTAACCACGTAGTGGTATGTGAGACATGTGGGGTTGGAGGGCATAGTTTTCAAGAATGTAGAAGTTCGATAGAGCAAGTCAATGCCTATCAAGGATATAGACAAGGCAACGCTTTCTCAAACTTCTATAATGAAAACACAAAAAACCATCCTTTTTTGTCCTACAAAAGCACCAACATTCAAAATCCCCACCATCAAATTCAACAACCATTCACACCACATCAACAGAAGCCTTACAATCCACCTGGGTTTCAAAACCAGAGACCTTCATTCCAACCTAACTTCAATCAACCTTACCAAAACCAACCTCAACACCAACCATCTCAAATTCAACACCAACCTAATGACTCAAGCTTGACCAAAATTGAATCCATGCTTCTTCAAGTTGTTCAAAAGCAAGATTCAATGTTCGCTCAACTTCAAAAGAGTGATAAAGCTCAAAGTGCTGCCATCAAGATGCTTGAAACTCAAATGGCCCAATTGGCTGCCTCTAATGCCCAAAGAAAACAAGACCAACTCCCACCTCATGGTGAACAACCGAGGGACACCGCAAATGCTATCACCCTTAGGAGTGGTACCACTTATACGGAACCTCAGCAACCCAAAGAGATAATTGTTGAGCCTACACAAGTAGAAAGCCAAAAAGATTCTCAACCATCCATCGCTAAGGAAGCGCAAGACAAACCTGAAAAGAAGGATGAGCCTGAAAAGGAACCCATAAAAATTCAAGTTCCATTTCCCCAACGTTTGAGGAGAAATCATAAGGAAACCCAGTTCAGTAAATTCATGGAAGTAGTCAAAAACCTCCAAGTAATGGTTCCCTTCACTGAATTAATCACTCAAATCCCTTCTTACACAAAGTTCATGAAGGATATCTTAACTAAGAAAAGGACTTTAGATGATGTTGAAATCATAGCATTCACCGCTGAATGCAGTGCGTTATTGCAAAATAAGTCCCCTCCTAAGTTAAAAGATCCTGGTAGTTTCTCTATACCTTGCACTATAGGCACTTACACAATCGATAAAGCTTTATGCGATCTAGGTGCTAGTGTAAGCGTCATGCCCTATTCCATCTGCAAAAAATTGAATATGGGAATTCTTAAATGCACTAGTATCACCCTGCAAATGGCAGATCGTTCTCTAAAACAACCTATGGGAGTTTTAGAAGACGTGCCTGTCAAAGTAGGAAGATTTTTCATTCCAGTCGATTTCATAGTGTTAGATATGGATGAAGACTCGGAAATCCCTATCATTTTAGGAAGGCCATTTCTACACACTGCAGGAGCAGTAATCGATGTCAAGAATGGAAAATTGACACTAGAAGTAGGTGATGATAAAGTCACCTACAAATTAAATAGTGCAATGAAGAGCCCTATGCTTGAAGAGCCTTGCTGTTTCCTTGACATTGTCGACTCAATTATTGATGAATCTCTGTATCCTTCAATAATTGAGGATCCTTTAGAAGCAATATTATTGTTAGAGGATATCTCTGAGAACGACAACTTTGAGATCAGTGAGCTGGAAAGAGACTTGACTGGAAAAGAGATACCATCTGAAGAAGTCCAGGAGTTCATAAGCTTAATCGATACTCCTGCCAAGGCAGAAGTACAAAAACCTGAACTCAAACCTCTTTCCTCAAATCTAAAATATGCCTTTTTAGATGAGTCTGAATATTGCCCAGTCATAGTGAGTGCTCTCCTAGATGAAAATCAGTTAAACTCACTATTGACTGTCTTGAAAAAACATAGAAAGGCAATAGGTTACAAACTTGAAGTTCTCACAGGCATAAGCCCCGACTTTTGCATGCATAGAATCAACTTTGAAGAAGGCAGAAAACCTTGTGTTCAAGGTCAACGCCGTCTTAATCCTAACATGCAAGAAGTAGTTAAAGCTGAAGTTATGAAATTGCTAGATGCTGGCATAATCTACGCAATCTCTGACTCGAAATGGGTTAGCCCTGTCCAAGTTGTTCCCAATAAAAGAGGAACAACGGTAGTCAAGAATGAAAAAATTGAGCTCATCCCCACAAGGATTGTGACGGGATGGCGCATGTGTATTGACTACAGGAAGTTGAATCAATCAACTCGAAAAGATCACTATCCTCTGCCCTTCATTGATCAAATGCTAGAGAGGTTAGCTTGCCACAAATATTTCTGCTATCTAGATGGTTACTCAGGATTTTTCCAAATTCCTAGCCACCCTGAGGACCAAGAGAAAACCACCTTCACCTGTCCCTATGGTACTTTCGCTTATCGCAGAATGCCGTTTGGCTTGTGTAATGCACCTGCCACTTTCCAGCGTTGCATGACTAGTATCTTTTCAGATTTTGTTGAGACTATCATGGAAGTATTCATGGACGACTTTAGCGTCTATGGCGTTTCTTTTGATAACTATTTGACGAATCTATCCAAAGTACTAAAACGCTGTGAAGAAGTCGACCTTGTTCTCAATTGGGAAAAGTGTCACTTCATGGTGTACGAAGGTGTAGTTTTAGGACACATCATTTCTGAGAGAGGTATTGAAGTGGATCGAGCTAAGATCCAAGTTATTGAACAACTGTCACCACCTGCTAATGTAAAAGGAATCAGGAGTTTCCTTGGCCACGCCGGTTTTTACCGACGGTTTATAAAAGATTTTTCAAAAATAGCCAAGCCTCTGACTGAGCTCCTTTTCAAGGATGCACCTTTTAATTTCACAAAGGAATGTCTTGAGACATTCAACAAGATCAAACGTGCTTTAATCACTGCGCCTATAATCCAGTCGCCTGATTGGAATCTTCCATTTGAGCTTATGTGTGATGCGAGTGATTATGCCGTAGGAGTTGTTTTGGGGCAAAGAAAGGAAAAGTTCCTTCATGCAATTTACTATGCTAGTAAAACCTTAGATCCTGCCCAAATCAACTATGCCACCACCGAAAAAGAACTTATTGCCATTGTTTATGCTTTAGACAAATTCCGTTCTTACCTTATAGGATCGAAAGTCATTGTTTACACTGACCATGCTGCCTTGAAATATCTGCTTTCAAAGAAAGAGGCAAAACCTCGACTTATCCGATGGATCTTACTCCTTCAAGAGTTTGATCTAGAGATCCGGGATAAGAAAGGAGCAGAAAATGTAGTCGCTGACCATCTCTCAAGGATAAGAGTAACTGAAATAGGATTACCAACGCCAATTAATGATTCGTTTGCTGATGATTCATTAATGGCGATTGTTGACTCTTCTCCTTGGTATGCTGATATGGCCAATTTTCTTGTCAGTCGCCAGCTACCTTCTGACCTTTCTTATAACCAAAGAAAGAGATTTTTGCATGATGCAAAATTCTTTGTTTGGGATGACCCTTATCTTTTCAAGCAGTGTTCAGATGGTCTTTATCGATGATGTATCCCCCAGTGGGAAGTTAAAGGAGTTTTAGAAGGATGCCACTCATCTGCTTATGGTGGTCATCATGGTCCGTCCAAGACCGTATCCAAAGTCTTACAATCCGGGTTTTTCTGGCCCTCGATGTTTAAAGATTCCAAAGACTTTGTTATGGCTTGTGACGCTTGTCAACGAATGGGTCAAATATCCAAGAGACATGAAATGCCTCAAAACGGCATATTAGAAGTTGAAATATTCGATGTCTGGGGTATTGACTATCAAGGACCATTCCCTTCTTATAACGGAAATCGTTACATCTTAGTCGTTGTCGACTATGTTTCTAATTGGGTAGAAGCAATTGCCACTCCCACCAATGATGCTAGAGCTGTGATACGGCTATTTAAGAAGATCATTTTTCCGCGTTTTGGTGTACCCAGAGCCGTGATAAGTGATCGAGGAACTCAATTCGGAGAAAAGCAGTTAGACACTCTGCTTGCCAAATATGGTGTGTATCACAGACGAGGTTTAGCCTACCACCCTCAGACCAGCGGTCAAGTAGAAGTCTCGAACAAAGAGTTGAAAACAATTCTTCAGAAAGAAGCCTCAAGATCTAGAACCGACTGGAGTAATAAGCTCGATGACACCTTATGGGCTTATCGCACAGCTTTCAAAACCCCGATTGGGACATCTCCCTATCGATTGGTTTATGGAAAGGCCTGTCATCTTCCTGTCGAGTTAGAGTACAAAGCTTACTGGGCTATCAAAGAACTCAACTTAGACACTAAGCTTAGCGCTGATAGACGACTTTTGCAGCTCAATGAGCTAGAAGAATTTCGTTTGCAAGCTTATGAGAACTCTAGGATCTACAAAGAGAAAACGAATCGTTGGCACGACAAGAGGATAAATAAAAAAGAATTTAATGTCGGTGACCAAGTACTTCTTTTCAACTCCCGTTTGAAAATTTTTCCGGGAAAACTTCGATCCCGATGGTCTGGACCATTCACTGTCACATATGTGAGCAAGTATGGCTATGTGAAACTAATGACTAGCAATGGTGAGAAATTCAAAGTCAATGGACACAGACTGAAACTCTATTATAGCAATTCTATCATCGGATGCTTAGATATTGTCTATATGGAGCGTCCATCCACAACCCAATGACTTCTTCGAAAAATTCGTCGAGCGAGACGTTAAACAAGCGCTTCTCGGGAGGCAACCCATGTTTTCCCTTTTTGCATTTTTATTTTTGCTTTTTCCCTTTTTACGTTGTTTTGGTAGATTTTCTTTGCAGATGAAAGAGTTTTTGAAGAATCTATGAAGACCTTCCTTGTCAAAGTCCAAAAGACTAGCTCGGGGGAGTCCGCACTGACTAGTAAGCTTCATTCTTCTTTCATTTTTTTTCTTTTCTTCCCATTAAACATCTCGTTGCATATTTTGTCTTTGTGCTCACATTGAGGACAATGTGATGTTTAGCTTGGGGGAGGGATTGCATTTTGCATTTTAGTTATATTTTTCAAATTTTGAATTAAAGAAAGAGAAGATTTAAGAGAAAAATTTTAAGATTTTGAACACAATTGAATGCTTTTCATGCTTTGCTTGCTTGATTATTATGCTATCATGTTACATTTTCCCAAACTTAGAGCTTTCAAACCATAATGATTCAATATTCATTGAATTGTGCATACATGGGAAAGTCTTGTACATACTAGGCATGGAATGAATCTATAGATGAGTACGCTTGATCTTGACATTTCGCAAACTACATATATTGTAAGGTAGAACCTCCTTAGACTGGGACATCCATACCCAGTCTCATTTAGGTGTGTGTAGTTCTCCTTGTGATATGTGTCATGTCAAAACGCATAAGTATGGTTCTCATTTCATTTCTATAAGCATTGCATTCATGATTTGCTAAGATTTGAAGCCTTTTTCACTTTAATTACCCCTCAAAATAAGCCCCTTCATACAAATGCTTCACAAAAATAATAGCTACATATAGAAACTGCCTACCTTTTGAGCTAGTAACTAGACTATGGTGTATGGGTGCTCTTTTGAGAAGATTTGTTCTTATCTGTTAAAGTGAATTTGGAAGACGAAATTGTTCAAAAAGTGATGTTCAAAAGAAAAGAAAAGAAAGAAAAAGAAAAAATAGAAAAAAAAACGAAAAAAAATAAAAGAAGTTGTGAGTATCTCCTCAAAATGTCAAATCAATAGAAGGAGTTTTACCCCTGTGTTTCGTGTGTAATAAGCCAAATTGCTGCTTGTGGCTTCGTTATTTTGTCTTATGGAAATTAATCGGAAGTTTGGATCGAGTATTCATTTATTATTGGTCAGATGCTAGCTCATTCTAACCTTCACATGACCATAACTATTTGTCCATCTTTCACCCATTTCCCAAAGCCTTCTTCATATTTTTCGGCTTCTTTTCTATGTGCATTGTGATCTTTGACTTCTGTTTTGAATTGTTTACCATATTAGACTGCGGACACATTTTCATAAGTCGTAGATAGGTGAGTGTCTCAAAATATTTACACATAAAGAAATCACCTTTTACATACATGAGTGTTCGAGTGTACCGTGAGAGTCCATTTGTGAAAAGATCATGCAAGAGCCGAAATTCTATAGTGAAATTTTTTGTGCTACGCCGTTATGTAAATCTCAGCCATGTTTATGTATCATTCTTGCCCTCGTTGTTTTTGGGTTATGATTCATTATGTTTTCAAAGTTTTACGTTGAGATTTGTTTCTTGATGGTATAGTAGCCAATGCTTGCAACCTTGTCCTGGTATTGTTTGTTATCTTTGCTTGAGGACAAGCAAAGGTTTAGCTTGGAGGAGTTTGATAAGTGAATATTTGTATGATTTTAACCCCTATTTTAGCTCGGTTTTGTATGTCATTTGTGCTTTGTTAAGCCATTTTATGAGCTAATATCGTCTTCTAGGCGAATTCCTGTGTTCTAACCTGTTTTGTAGGGAAAGTGACGTTTCTACGCCCTTTTTCTATATTTCCGAATATTTGCCTAGAACCCGACGATTTGAAGAAGCAAGCTTGACCATGTCAAAGGCATTTCAAGAAGGTTCACTAACTCAAAAGAGAGAAGAAGCAAGGACAGTTTCGTAGTTGTCGGAGGATCAATCAATTAGGCGAGAGAATTCATCGCTTTATATCAAACCCTATCAACAAACCCGATTGAAGAGGTCAAGGGGGATGATGGAAGTCAAGTCAAAGCAAAGGAAGATGAAACGTTAGTCAAAAGCTTCCAGATGACAGCTTACCCGATCGGGTAAGTGTGTACCCGATCGGGTAAGTGTGCTGCTCCGCACAAAATGCTTCAACTTCCTATTTTTGTCTTATGTGTTCAATGCTCGACCTCTTCTCCACGAAACCCTAATGCTATATATAGATGCTCCAGCCCCTCTTCTCAAAGCACACAACACACAACACACAACAACTCATCACAACATCTCCTTTCTTCTTACATTTTCTCTTTAGTTAGTCTTTCTAGTTTAGATTATTTTCTTCTTTTGTCTTTTGTTCTTAGTTTATTTCTGTCCATTTCATATCAAAACATTAGCATAAATCAATAAGAATTTCAATCTTTGTAATCTACTTTGTTGGGTTCAAGAGTTGTAATTCAAGGAACGACTATTCTATGCGAGGGATTTCTATTATTGTTATCACTTTCGTTGTTGATCGTCACCTAGGTACTCCTAATTTATCCTTTGTTTATTGTCCTTTATTGTTTTCTATTTGATTGTTATTTTCTATTCATAATATCTTAGATTCATTTTCATGTTGTTATAATAGTAGTTTCATTTCTTAGATTGTCAAATAGCGTCGTTATTATCGCCACATAGAGAGTCTTAGATTATTGTCAAAAACCAACTAAACATGTCTATCCTAGTTTTCATTGTTAATATCATCTTAGATATAAATATTGTCATGAGTGAGTAGTCACACCTTTCTAGGGTGTAGGGTAGCCATGTTGGATTGATTAAAAGATGACAATTGGATAAAAGAAATTGTGCTTTTAAAACATTGTGTCTATGCATGTTTGGACTAAAACGATAGTTGACGATTCCTGATCAAAATCATTGACTAATATGGAATTCTTTTCCAAGGTAGACATACGAGAATTGAATAGACAAAGCATGACATGGTGGATTAAGACCTAGTAAATCGCCTAAAAGCCTGCTAGACCATCTGATCTATGTTTGTAATGAACATACCATTCTTACGAACTCACAATGAATTATTTGCTTGTCCTAAATCCAATTTCATCAATATGTCAATCTACTTGTGTGAACCTACTTCCCTAGATGCTTCTCATTATTGTTAATTCATCTTTTGCTTTATTGTTTTCATTTTAGTTTGCTTTTATTTTGTTTTTATTTATGTTCTTTATTAGTTTAGAATTTAAAACCTCAAAACCCAGAAAATCGTTAGATTAAACTCAATTGTGAGACGATTCACAATCCATAGGAAACACCATCTCCCTGAGGATCGACTCCTACTTCCCTAATTACATTAATTTGTTATTAGCCTAGTCTGGGTAAATTATCTTTGTATTGGGCTTGCGACAGGCCCGATCAACCTATAACTTTTTTTTTTGGTGCAAATGTAAGCTTTGATTAATAAGGCACTAAGCCAATCAATACACAATCCTTTTACAAAGAGGATCAAATTAAATAACACATACAAAGAAACTCAACATATATTAACTTCATCTACATTAGTTGTCTATTCCTACACCATAGAATCTCATCACGTTTAATACTACCAAGCTCTAATTGCATAATTCTCATCCTTGCTTGAGCACAAACACCTTGAATTAAGTTTTCAGGCCGCTGTACATAAGCCTCCAGCCTGCATTTATTCCTGCATTGCCAGATGCTATAGTAAACAGCCACTATTAAAGACCAGTATATCTTCCTGATGAACCCAGTCCACAGCCTCATTCTGATTAATGCAGTAGGGGTATAATCTCCATTGTGCCTGATCTGAAGCCATTCATCTAAGCATTCAAAACATTTCTTAGCAAAGCAGCAATCTTGAAATAAATGATGATGATCTTCTGCATTGTATCCACACAAAAAACAGTTAAGATTTCCTGCATAACCTCTTCTATGCATCCTGTCTAAGGTAAGTAATCTCCCCCTGACAGCAAGCTAGTAGATGAAGCATTATTTAGGAATGTTAAATCTGTTCCAAGTGATGCAGTACCAAACCACTCCAGTATTATCATTCTCAGCCAGCCAGTTATATCCTTTAAGAATAGAGTACCCATCTTCCTCCTGCCACTCCTCTGATTGAAGACCCTCCTTAAGAACCTCCTTGACTCCACATATCTTCCTCCAAGCCCAAGAACTTGAACTACTTGGAGTATATGAGAGCCAATTTCTCCCTTTCAAATAGATCTTGTCTATCCACTTAATCCAAAGGTGGTCTTTCTTGAGCATAATCCACCATACTAACTTTCCAACAGCAGCAGTATTCCAATTGGTACTGTCATATATGCCAAGACCCCCTTCCTTTTTGCTCTTGCATAAAATACTCCAAGCAACAAGGGGAGCCTTTGAGTATGTGTCCTCCCCTTCCCAAAGAAAATTCCTGCAGAGAGCCTTTAGGGTATCAAGGACTCCCACAGGTAAGATGAAAATCGGTGCCGAATAGTTATGAATGGTACTCAAAACTGATTTAACCAAAGTTAGTCTCCCTGAGTAAGATATTTTCCTCCTGTTCCAGCCTTTTATCCTAGCAGTCATCCTATCAACCAACAGCTTACAATCAATCCTAGACAACCTCTTATGAGAAATATTGACTCTAAGATATTTGAAAGGTAGACTTCCTCTAGCAAAACCAGTATGATTTAGGATGAATTCCTCAGTCTCCCTGTCAACCCCCTTGATGATCAAATCAGATTTCTCAATATTAATCTGCAGCCCAGAAGCCTTTGAAAACACATTAAACCCCTCCACAATCATGAAAATAGACTTAATATCTCCCTTACAAAAAATGAGAAGGTCATCAGCAAACATAAGATGATTAAGGTGGAGACCCCTTACACAAGTGATGAAATTTAAAATCAGGAAGCTCACCTATCATACTTAAGATTCTACTCAAGTATTCCATACAAAGAGTAAAAAGAAGAGGAGATAGGGGATCACCCTGTGTCAACCCTCTCTTTCCCTGGAAAAAACCAAAGGAATTGCCATTAAGAACAATGGAATAGGATGTTGTGGTAATACACTGCATGATGATCTTCAAGAACCTTTCAGGAAAGTTCAAACTCAGAAGGACATTCTGTACAAAGACCCATTCAATAGAATCATAGGACTTCCTCAGATCCACCTTTATCAAACATCTAGGGGAAGGATTGGCCCTATTATAAAGCCTAACCAGATCCTGGCTTATAAGAATGTTCCCCATTATGCTCCTGCCTTTTATAAAAGCAGACTGAGAAGGATTGATAACTTTGGGAAGCACCTTTGAGAGTCTTTCACACAGCAATTTAGAGATAATTTTATACAAGGTATTGCAGCAGGCAATGGGTCTGAAATCCTTAACACTACTAGAGTTCTCCTTTTTAGGGATAAGCACAACATTAGTAGTATTAAGTTGCTTAAGCATTTTACATGATCTGAAAAAGTCCTGAATTGCCTTACAGACATCTTCACCAATGATCCCCCAACTAGTCTTGAAGAAACAACTAGTATAACCATCCGGGCTAGGACTCTTATCATCAGGAATAAAATCTACAATTCTCTTTATCTCATCAGCATTAGGAATACTACACAAATCCTCCCAATCCTCCTGCTCTACTCTAGGACATGTCCTCATAATATTATGATAGAACTCAGAAGTTACAGAGCAAGATCCCAGAAGAGACTGGTAGTACTCCTCAAAAGCTTTTTGAATATCTTCAGGCTTATCAAAAATGTTCCCCTGCAGACCTTCAATTCTAAAGACTTTGTTCCGCATCTGCCTATTCTTAATGATCTTATGAAACATTGCAGAATTAGTGTCTCCATCCTTTGCCCATTGACACTTAGCTTTCTGTCTTAGAAAATCCTCCTTTGCCTCAGCAAGAACCTTAAAGCTAGTCCTAATTTGGTATTCTTTATCCATGAGATTACAATTAGTAGGATCTTGTTGAAGTTCTCTCTGGCAGTCCAACAGCATGATATATGCCACTTCAGCATTTCTCTCAATATCTGAGAAGAGGTCCTTATTCAGCTTTTTCAAAAGTGGTTTAAGATGCTTAAGCCACTCTAAACATAGGGGAACCCATACTCTGCTTAGTCCATCCTGCTCTCACAACCTCCTTGTACTCCTTCACCTTACTCCACATGTTAAAGAACTTAAATGGTTTCTTACCACCAGTCATCATACCACCCTCCTCAATCAAGCATGGACAATGATCAAACTCTCCCTCAGGTCCATAGAAAGCATAAGCATTAGGCCTAAAATTTAGCCAGCCATCATTAATCAACACTCTATCAATTCTACTAAACACTCTAGTGCCACTTGGCTGCTTGTTATTCCAGGTAAAAAAAGCCCCCAAGGTCTTAATGTCATTCAGATCACAATTGTTAATAGAATTTTGAAAAGGCACTATTTCTGAATCCTTAACAAGCAAGCCAATCTTCTCACTTGCATGTAGAACATTATTGAAATCCCCTAAGATGATCCAAGGCTCCACAGTGTTAAGGCTCATAAGATCATTCCAGAGAGGAGTTCTCTCCTCAATTCTATTTAACCCATAAACAAAAGTAATATAATAGCTTCTATTATTATGTCCTTGCTGCACCTTAAGATGGATCAGCTGAGAGGTCACTACCAGCACATCCACCTTCACCTCCTGGTTCTTCCATAACACCCAGATTATCCCACCATCATGATGAGCATGATTAGTAACATAAGACCAACCACAACATACATTACCTGCTACTTTGTTTAGAGACAAGGATTTCACTCTTGTCTCAAGGAGCCCAAATATCTCAACACCCACCTGATGAAGATACCATTTAATATACTTCTGTTTAATCTCATTATTCAGGCCCCTAATGTTCCATACTCCAATTCTATTCATGATGAGATGGAGGATTATCATCCCCACCACCTCTATCCACCAATGCAGACTCTTTCCCCAAAGCACTATTAAATTGCAGGGCAAAACCACTCTGCTGATTGTCAGGAATCCTAATCTCATGTCTAGTGAGTCTAGTGATGACCCTAGCAGGGGTAAGCACAGCACTATAAGTCATAGGTGCAGGGGTATTATCTGGTGTAATGACTACACCACCATCTTCCTTCTCTATCCTACCATTCCTTTGACCACTGGTTATTCCTAAGCTTTGCTGTAAGCTAGGGAATTCCTGTTGGTCATTAATCTGCCTAACTTCCTCCTTCTTCTTCCACACCTTCCTAATAGGTCCTGGCACTGTTTTTATAGGACCCCTAGACTTCCTGCACATCTTCATATTGTGTCCCATACCAGTACAACTCGAACAAGTTATTGGTATCCAATCATACTCCACAGCAACAGTAATCTCCTGACCCATCTCATCCTCAAAGACAATCTGTGTAGGGAAATTCTGATCTACCTCAACCTCTACAAGCACCTTAGCAAAACCTAATAAAGTACGCATTATAGTAACATCATCAATTCTTTCAAACTTGCCAATTAATGAGGCCAACTTCATCAAACACTTTTCCCCCCAGAATTTCAAATCCAGTCCCACCAATTTAATCCATATATGGACCTTCTTCACCGATACCTTGGCCATTTTAACATTAGGGTCCCAAGGTCGTAAAATGACTGGCTTACCATCTAACAGCAAAATCCCTTTTTTCAGAACAAGTTGTTGGTGCTCTACTTCAACAAATCGAATCACAAATAATCCATTAGGTAGAAAAGAGACTTTAGATATATTATAATCCACTAGAACTCTTCTAATGAAACCCTCTAAAACCATTCGCGGCGGATTAGCCCCCATAACATATCCATATACTGCAGAAGACCAATACTTAATCTCATCTTGCACATCATCAAGCGTAATTTTTAGATTGTTACCTTTTGCCACACACTCAACTGATGTACTTTCCTCCCGTGGTTCCATATGTTCCTCCCTAGAACGAGTCATCACTTGTTTCCTCCGTTTAGAAACTACTTCCTGCCATTGATCCTCCTTCTCAGCTTCCACCAGAGATACGACCTCCTTCTCTCCCTGTAGTTTCTGTTGTACCTATAACTTTGGATGATAAAAGTTGATGCATGATTATGGAAATAAATATTTTAAATGTTTTCAAAAAGAGAAAGAGTATTTTTATGTTTATCAAAAGTTTTAAACTTTTAATAGATGATGTATTTATGAGATTTTATTGGTTAGTAATACAACTTATGAGTTGTCATGCTACATAGGGTGTCTAATATATTCTATCTCAATTTGTTGTTAACCTAATAAGCCCACCTAGTGGTTGTGCTACCTAGGGTTTCGTGAAACCTAAGGATTTTGTCTCCTAGGGTTGCATGCTCCTAGGGTTTCGTGGTGATGAGGATTTCGGCTACCATAGGCACGTTTCCTTGTTTACCTTAACCTAGGATTCAATAATATCTTTACAACAATATTTTGAGATATTAAAGATAAATGTCTTTCTAAAAAGATGAAGCAATAATATTTTAAGATATTGAAGATAAATATATTTCTTAAAGATAAAGCTAGGGGTTTAGATTTTATATCTCCTATGCTTCTACTATAAATACTCCTTCCATCTCAATCATTCAACAACGACTTTTATACAATTGAGAGAATTTTATAAATTGATTTTAAAGCAAACTTTGAGCAAAGTATTTATTATTTTTAGTGTTTGTTTTTCGAAAAAGTCGTGCATCATTATTATCAATCGCTTGCGTGAAATACGTTATTGGATAATAGTACATCACATAATCTTACTTATTCTTTAACGAGAATCCTTGTGAGTTATATTGTACTTTCTTATTAACGTAAGATAGTATAGAGTATTTAGCGATACTCACCTTGAGTTATAATCATAGTTGATTATACGAGTGGATTGATAATTTTTGTTATCCGGAGAAAGGTACTAAAGATTATTAATCGAGAATAGTGGACGTAGGTTTCGACTTGTGAAACTGAACCACTTCAAAATCACGTGTGTCTCTCTCCTTTTCGTTGTTTCGTTATTTGCATATCACTTTGATTAATTAATTAGATGATTTTAATCTATAGAATCAAATAATTAATTACATATCATATAAATCGAAAAAGTGGGACTAGTTTTTAATACTCAATTCACCCCCCCTCCTTTCGTATTCGATCAATAGACTCTACACAAACTCTTAACAACCTAACGACTAAGAGTCTAATAACCTTATGTTTGTTATTATTTATTTGAGTTTGACTTTTGCAGCTTCTTAATTAACTAAATTAACTGAAATAATGCCCTTAAATATTTTCTTAATGTCATCTTATATAATCACTAAACATGTATCTTGAATGTTCTACTCCACAATGTCACGTGAGTCCACACGATACTTGCTTTAATATTTATGAGTAACAATTATACATTCACAAGACAATGCTAAGATTATCACGACCTGAAATAAATATTTACATTTCCTTACCATTCATTTAATAAATGGTTTCATCCGAAATGAGAATGTTACTGAATATGACAGATATAATAACCATAAATGTCAAACTTGAATGAACAAAACAATATCCTTATAATTGAATAAATTCAAACAATTAAAGTGTCTTTGCAAAATTATTCTTTAGTCGTTAGACATAAATAATAACTATGCATTGACACTACTCTTAAAAATATAATCAAATATTGACGATAAACTCACGTCAAACGCTAATTCCTTTGGGCCGACTTATTATTCACATGAAGATCCAAATAATCGTCACATATTTATTACCCAACGTGTATATGCAATTCGGCCAAATAATGGACTTCCTTTGGGCCGACCATTATTCGCATGAACTACACACACTAAACCAAAAAATTGAATTTATTCATCTTAAAAACTTTATAGGCATAATCCTTATGAGTGTCATAAATAAAATGTCACTCCCTTAACTTAATTTTTCAGATTCAAATATTGGCATCCCCTTCATCACAAGATACCTAACACAACATCTAACCCCATCTTTGGACAAGAATTAGACTTGTAAGTGATACTCTTGGCGTAGTAATCAAATATTAACAGTAAAATTCATGTCAAATATCAAGCCTTCCTTTGGGCCGACTTGACACTCACATGAAAAACTGAATAACTGTTACATATTTATTACCACAAGTGTAATTGAATCTCTGCCAAGTAATGGTCTTCCTTTGGGCCGACCACTACCCGCATGAAATCCAATGACACACAATTGTCTTAATACTTTAAATTATTTAACCTACACAATAGAGGTCACTTTGGCGACTTACTGTTTCAATCAAATAACCGAAAATACTAGACATCTTATAAAAGCCTAATAGCCAAATATTATCCGAACCTGAAAATTATCGCTTAAATAACAAGTGACTTAAATCTTTAATTTTAAGTAATATATGAACTTCACATTTATTACTTTAATTTTCACTTGTCAATAACTTGAGCATTTGCTTATCAAAATATCACACAACTTTCAAGTAATAGATATGTGATAATAACCATAACAAAATGCCACATAAATCATAAACAATATAACAATAAGTAATTATTGTGATTCGGAAAAGTCTCACTCAAAATTCCTAAAATCAGGCCTTTAAAATGAAGCAATATGAATTGTTGACCAAACCCAAAGAGGAACCGAAAAATCAGAAAACCATTTTAAGGCATACAACTCAAATCAATTTATCCGTAGAATGACCATTAATTCACAATAGACCTCATAAACTAATAAATTAATAGTCCTTAAATAGAAAACGCATACAAACATCATGCAAACTTCAGAATATCTGCCGAAACCTTATTACAGCCGCAAATTTATAATGCAATCATGTGCATCCAAAATTCATGTGTTTCTATGACAATAGCTATAGAAAACACAATAACGATGATTTACAATGCATTAGTTATCACAATTCATCATATCTAATAGACAGCACAATATTCAATAATTAATTAACCATGACTATCCTATTATCATGGCTGTTAACAAGTTAGTGGATCGCATCTTTTCACCCACATTTCCAAAATCAATCCATCCCATGCAAACTAGATTAATCACCACCATTTATAAATGTCGGAAGCCTCATTAGGCTATGAACCAACTATAAAACCCCATATTAAAAAACACGTTGCATTCAAACCACACAGACGGTAACTCAATGCACACAAATTTACACAATTACAAGCAACGACATCAAATTCGCAAAGAAATTTAATGACGGATTCGTCGTGACATAACTAAAATACCAAATGATTTATTATGAAAGTGACTTAATACCATTTGTTAGATTTAATCTGACTAAAGGCCAATAACTCCGTACTATAATTATTCGGTAAATACCAGATGCGGAAGCGTACCTTAATTTATGACGAAAGGGTGGTATGAACCGCCTGAAGGGACGGTCTTCGGGATTAGGTCTTCTAGTAGACACACATACTATAGGGATCTCTCTACTGATGTGAGGCAAGGAGATTAGGTTATTGTGTGCTACCGGTGACATAACCCAGGTGACTTTATATAGTCTCCTTACTCTAATGCGCTCATCATGCATTAAAAAACCTAATGGGTATCTACACTAGTAGAAAGTCTTGCCCATACTTTTTAAGACGTATAAATTATAAGCCCCATTTCTATACACCGTAGTGAATCACTTTATATTTGGGTGTAACTTAATATATAGCGCATAAATACAATTATTATCGGATTAATTATATAGTCCACATATATTGTATATTGGCCCAAAATCCTTACACAATCATCCCCCAAAAGTTGCTTAGCTACTCCTCATACAAGAACATGCCTTTTAGTCTTCATAATCTACTTTCTCTGCCATTCTCCATTGATTATGAGATTTGCGCAAAAAGCAAGTTCATCTATAAATTTATCCAAAATATTTAATTAAAATAGTTTGGGACAAGAATATCAAAGATTAATAAAATGCAAGAACCAATCAATTTTGCACCCGTGCTCTAAAGTTGCTGAAGTTAGATTCAAAGGAGGATCTAGTATATAAAAAACCATCAATTATAGATACGAGAACTTGGAACTTAGAAACCCATAATAGTAAGATATTGTCCGCTTTGAGCTAAGCCCTCACGGATTTACTCACGGGCTCATTCCAAAAGGCCTCATACTATTATATTTGTGGACATTTATAAAGATCTTATTTCACCTTTATTCTACCGATGTTGGATAAGAGTTTGTACCCTAACAATCCTCCGCTCAAATCAAGGACCATCAACTTAACTCGGACCTTGAATTCCATAGAGGACCTTCACACACCCTACAACCTCAACTTCTAGACACCCTGCATCACCAAGTCTTGACAACCCCCCTTAACCGACACACCACGTGTCCCACTAGGGGTTCATGTGTCCTTTCACGGAACTTGTTCTACACTTGCGTACCAAACTCCTCTACATCTAATATCCCCTGGAATGGGCCCGCATTCAGTGCCTTAACGCGCCACCCCCGACCGCCTTTGAACTTACCAAGGACCACATTTTGTTGCCTCCATTAAGCCTCAACTCACCCTCGCCGGGCCGCTGACAATATTCTCTTGGACGGCCAGTCTCATTGTCGTGAGACCCATGGCGCCTTCGTGAACATATTAGCTCTCCCTCGAGCTAGTATGAGTTCCACGTACGCCTTATAGTGTAATGTACCCTTCAAGTCTTGGGCCTGATGCCTTTTCTGGTGCCTAGCTAGCCCAAGTTGAACCTTGGGCTCTGATACAACTTCTTGTGCGGAAGCGTTGATACCTTATGTTGGGCCTGTGCTGCTTCGATGTCACTGTCCATAATAGTACGATATTGTCCACTTTGAGCCCAGCTCTCACGGATTTACTCTCGGGATCCTTTCTAAAAGGCCTCGCACTATTATATTTGTGGACACTTATAAATATCCTATTTCACGTTTATTCTAACTATGTAGGACATGAATTTGCACCCTAACAATTACTTCCTCCATTCTCCTATGATGTTCCCATTTTATTAAAATATATCTCACATATATTCACAAAATGGATACATCATATGAGAATGGAGGAAGTATCACTTACTTTGATTGACTTGAGAGTTTAGGAAAACGAAAGACTTTGTTAACGCACCAGACCTATAAGCCCCATTGTAATTACTCACTTTTTTTATTGATTAATTACTCATTATTGATTGCCATGAGGAGGACAAGTGGAACATAAATAGTTTTTAAGTTTCGCAAATTCTTATTTCAGACGGACCATTTTCGTCTGAAAAATAAGACGGGATAATGTTGCCACTTTTTAATAAAATGTAACCACAGCTTATATCAACTTGCTTTCAATATTGGTTACATCTAACTGTAAAATGGTTAAAAAATCCCGTCTTATTGCTTTAGACCAAAATGGTCCGTCTGAAGCAAGATCAACTGTTTAAGTTTTTTAGATACTCACCATTTCACATTTTTACTAACTTTTCATTGTTTAGACTTAGGCTTACTCACAAAATACATTTTATCCCCAAACTCATTTAAAACTTTGTTACCTATAGTTTTTACTTAACTTATTTTATTACTTCAATATGAACATTTATTTATGACATGTTTTTCAGCTAACTTAAGTAAATTAGACATTGAATAATGTGACATTTTGTCCAAACATTAAATAAAACTAATTTAACAAATTAATTTTTCCTTTATTTAAACTGGTTAAGTAGACTTATCTTCACTTTATTAATAAAATAATAAACAATGCACTCTTTACCAGTCTTGTGATGATGACACTACTACAATTTAGCACTTGGGTCACGATAAAATTCGTGGCGCAAGTGCTAAATTTCCGTGGGTAAAGCATTATATAATGAAAAATATTAGTATTATTTTCACATATTAAATTATGCAGAGCCATAGTCATTTCGTTTAACCAATAATTCACCTGTATGCATCGGAGAAACTTCCCAGGAGGTCACCCATCCCATGACTACTCCCACCTGGGCTCGCTTAACTGTAGAGTTTTTATGATGACTTTACAAAGATGAAAGTTAAGATTTGTTGCTATACAGAACTTTGAATCCTTTTTAAATGATTTTTGTCTTTCAAAAACTATACTAACTATCACTTAAAGATAAAAGTGTTACTTGATTTACGTATTTTTGCTGAAAAATACATTATTTTGGCCAAAACACTTCAGTTTTTGATGTTGACTTTCCGTTTAATGATTTTGAGTCATTTGTTTGCCGAAATCAACCAAAATATTTTCTCAGAAAGTAATCATGTTATCCTTTTTTCCTTAATTTAGTGACATTCTAATTTTATTTTTTCTTTTACCAATCTTTTTTTTTCTTACGCAAATTAATTTCTATAACCGTCGTACGCATGACAAGAAAGGCATGAGAAATTACTCTTTTTTAAAAATAAAAAATAAAAAATTCTATTGTACAATTGTTAACCAAAAAGTGGTAACTTTATGCCAAAAAAAATAAAAAAAACTGTAGTGCAATAGAATTTCTTATTTTTTTTCCATTTTTTTAAAGCGTAAATAAATAATTCTCTTTTTTTAAAATTCAGTTTCTATAAAAACTTCTTATAAACACATTTACTAAAATAACTCCTGTACAGTACACTTAAATAAAAAAAATTCTTTTTCGACCAACTCCAAATTTTTATTTTATTCCGTCTTTGTTTGAACTTATTCCGTTTGTCAGTTAACCAATTTAAACTTTGAAACATATGATTATTTCGACAAATGGAGAATAAGTTCAAAACTAGTTAGAATAAGTCACCTGAATTGCATTTGGATTCAATTTTTGATCAAAGTGTATTTTACACGAATAATTTCAAAAAAATTGTAAGTGAGTAATTTTAGAAAAAAAAAATTATAAAAGAAAGTAATTTCGAACTTACTATTTTCTAAATATATTTCTTATTTATTTGATTGATTCTTTATTCAAAATTTTTATATTATTTATAAAATTGATTTTAAATTACTATAATCTTTATCTTATTTTACCTTGTGGTCGCTTATTTTCAACATATTTTTTTCTTTTCTTTATTGATTTATTAATTTGTTGAAGATTATCTTTTATTTTCATCTTTTTAGCGTACTTATTCTATTTAATCATTTTTTTTTATCTAATTATTTTTGTTTTTTCCTAAATTATTAACCAAAATTTATTTTCCACAAAGTAAATTTCATCTCTTATTTTTTTTATAAAAATCTTAAAAATAAAATTATATATCAATTTTGGAATGAGATAGTTTCATAATATATTAGGTTTTGATTTCTAAATTAGAGATATTAAATAACTAACTTATTTAATTTGTTATGCTATATTTTTAAACGTGATAAACCCTTTTATGAATATTTTTCAAGATTATAAATTTTAAATTAAAATTAATAAAAAAAATTAATATAAATTCATAATATTCATAAACATAAATATTTATTTAGATACATTTTTAACTTATCCTTGTTATGAAATAAAACGATTAAAAAAATTATGATTTGTAATAAAATAAAAAATAATACCTAATTTTGTGTATAATTTTACAAAAGTTTCAATCTTATTAGATAAAATAAAAGAATACCAAATTTTTATTAAATAATCAATTATTTTCAAAATTTTATATCTAAATATACATTGAAATTATCTATATTTGTCTAAATTTCATTCCGTATTTGTAGTTATTTTCAAGATTTCGCCATGATGTTTGTTAATTCGCGGCTAAGCAAATGTATTGCCACGGACAAGATGTATGTCGTGGCTAAAAATATATTTGCCACGGAACAAGTCTAGGCTAGATATACTTTCGCCAAGGTTCTAATATAGTTCTGGTTAAATTAATTATTAGCCACGACTGTTGCTAAATTTGTGGCGCAAGTGACTTTTTGCCACGGGAAAAAATTTCCCGTGGCATAAAATTTTTCTAAGTTATTGAAAGAAATTTTTCCCGTGGCTAAGAAAAATTAAGCCACGAATTATAAATTTCCGTGGCATAAATCGTGCCCAAGTGTCAATTTGTTGTAGTGTGATCATACAGATGTTTAGACCCGAATAAACTTATTCTTGGGGTAATAGCAATGGGACAAAAATAAGAAGAGGATTATTTAGGCAGATCTATGCCTGAATTTGTTTACGCGTAGGTACCATCAGCTATGCGACGTATACTAAGTGCGCTTACTACATTTGCAGTCCGAGATGAGCAAGTGGCGAGTTTAAATTTCAACTAATTTTGAATAGATATAAACTAGTACGTAGAAGACCATTAGTAAGCAACATGGTTTGAAAGAATAGAACAACATTGTCACTAATTATCTAGTTTATTTTGTGTGTAATCTTATTTTGTGTAGGTGCACACTTTGAGACGTGTGTTAAGTGCACCAACTACATTCTCTTTGGCATATGAGCAATCTGTGAGTTTTCTTTGTAAATAAAAAATAGCATCGGGTAATTAGCAAATAAGGCGTATTTTTTGTAATCAGAAATTCATATATGATCTAAATGTGAATTAGTATAAATTAATTATTAAGCTAGTATAAATTAATTAGAAAATAAATATTAAATTTAAAGTTTTAATTCGAATTGGATATCCAAATTTGGATTTCTTGACATCAGAATTCCGTATCTCATCTAAATGTTTTTGATAGATATTATTTAATAATCAGATTGAATTTGAGTATCCATGTTTCTCTCAATCATCTTTGAAACAATATCATACTTTAGTTTGCTTCATTAGAGCATCTGCAAAGGTCGATTTTTACCTTCCCATTTGCCTTTTCTTTTCTCAAATGGGGCTCCCTATAATTGTACCAAACTCCCTAATATTTGGGGTTCCTCCAATTTTGGAGGTTTCCAAAAGAAAATGTAAGGCAAGTTGAATTAAAAAAAATAATCGGGAACTAATCATCCATGTTTATTATTTAATAATTAATATTGTTGGGAAAGTTTAAAGAATGAGGTTGGCGAATAAGAAAGGAAAATTGAAAATAGGGAGAATTTCACCTTTGTGGATGCTATTAGAAATGATTTTCGTGACATTTTTATGAGTGTCTGTGGGTATAGTTTAATTCTTTTTTGTACAGCCTATAAGTTTTAGGCTTGTTTTGTGAAGTGCCAGTAGTTTAGAAAACCCTACTTGGTCTCAAAACTTGTTAAGGTTCTCCGAAAAAGGTTATAGTGGATTTTGAGTAATAATGTTCTCTCAAACCAAATACACCGTACTAACATAGATCAATAATATTACCGTAAACAATCTTTAAGGTTTAGTCTAAATTATGTAGATTCAACAATATAAGTTTCTTTCATGATTTATTTAATTTTAAATACTCCGTACTATTTTTGCATAAAATGTTCAAATTACCTTGTTTGAAATTAAACATTTACAGCAAGTTGAGCAGGAACCTCGGTGTTGAGGCCCGAGCTAGTCGAGTATAATTCCTATCCAACTTTTTTACTATTTTCTCTTACTTTGTATTCCCTTCGTCCCGGTCAATTGTTGTCCTGTTTTTTTTTTGGCGTCTCAGTCAATTGTCGTCCTTTCTATATTAGGAAAATTCTTCATGAGTAGTTTGATCACCTAATGAGATAATTGTCTACATGACATCCACTAAGCGGAACCACAAATGATCCCCCACTCCTAGACACAGCACGACACGCTCAAAATACAAATAAATTGGGTTAAAGTGAAGGAATTGGCAAGCCACGCTCAAGCACGGCACGACACAGCTCAATACGCATGGGCCGTACCTAGACTGCCATTTTTATTTGACTGGCACGGCACGGTACGAAACTCACCTTCGGGGTCCAGGGTCGTGCCATTTTCTTCTTCAAGCACAGTGGACCGGCACGAGACACGACCCACTTCCATCTCTAGAAGTAACCCTATGCGAAGCCAACTAATTCAAAGTTGCCCAACTCAATTAACCCGCTTGTTAGGTCTACGCTTATAATGATTAGTAAGGAATTAATTATTAATTACTCACCATTACGACACAAAATTTTCTTATAAAGGGGCATAAAAAAAGTTCCAATAAATTATCTTTTTATAATGGGTATTTTTAATTTTATTTTAAAAATAATATTATGCTTAAAGTTATATTTTGTTGTTACGGATGGTCTAAAGGTTCCAGGTAACTTTTAATTGGCCTTAACACTAGAAAAACCACATGTGGGCATTTTCCCCCTTCAGTTGGACTCACTTGAAACTGTTGAGGGGGTTTTCCCATAAGTGCTTGCATTGTCCTACATCGATAGAAAAAAAGTGAAGAATTTATAAGTAATTGGGCTACTCCTTCTATCACCAATTGGTTTTAGGATGGAATGTCATTTGCTTGTGAACATGTCTCTTGCACTCTTACTATTAGTCCGCTATGGAGGACTCAACATGGAATCAAAGCCGGTTCAACTTAGGACCGCAAGGCGGTGATCTATGGGACGGACTAACTTGCCGTTGCGTAAAAAACCGCCGCTAAGCTCCCTTCTAGTTGGCTAGAACGGCGTAGCCTAGTTAACTTGATGGAAGAGTAAGCATCGTGGTTAGCACCGAGTGAGAGGGAGCTAGAAGTCACGCCAACGCACATGTGAAAGGGGGAGATTGTTGAGATTGTCTTCCCATAAGTGTGTTGGGTCATTGGCCCACATCGGTAAAAAAAGAATGAAGAGGCTAGTTTATAAGTACAAAAATTCTCATTTCTAGCAGGTACGATCCATCTTAAACTTAAAATGAGTCAAATATATTCCAAATCATCACACTTGTTGCTTATTAGAAAATACAAAAAGTTTTGTCTTTATTATCACCATGTGGTAGTATTTAACCCGTCTTAAGCTTAAGACGAATAGTATCCGTGTTAAGCAAGACTTATTGTAGTAAGCAAGTGGACTACTCCTCCTATCATCAGTTGGTTTTAGGATGAAACTTCACTACTTTTAAAGTTGATAGTTTTACACTTAAAACCCCCCCTAATACAATTAATTTTATCAAAAGATGATATTTTTTTTTAACTCGTCTAAATATGATGAGAGTGGGGATGAGATTGGTTGATTTATGTGAATATTTTGGTCTTTTTTATGTGATGTATGAGAGAAGGAATGGTGAAATGGGTGGTGGTGTGGGGTTGATGACTCATTAAAACTTATTGTTTGTGTGTATAATTTCGGGTAAAATATCATTTTATGAGTTGAGGTCACACCAAAAATAACAAAAACTTATTTAGAACTAGATGTTTTTGTTGTTGGGGATGATCTAAGGGTATAAGTTGCAATTCATAATTTCATAATCAATAATATGAATAAGAAAACACAATTACATCGACCTAGATGGTGAGGTGTAACACACTAAATGTATGGATTGAATCATTGGACTAGTTTTTATGACCCGTGAAATTCACGGGTTAATTTATTTTGCTTCATTTCAAAAGTTTGTGATTTATATACAAAGTATAGAGTAGTATCGATTTACCATTTATAAAACCCTCCATAGTAAGACATATTTTTCTTATTTATACATACTTCATCTGTCTTATTCAGCCTATACAAGTGTAAAAATAAACAACCAGCAAAAACACACGATTATAGCTTCTATCTCTAAATACATATTCAGAGTACATAAATTGTATAGGAATCACTCGTATTGTCTATTCTAATTTTTGCCTGCTATATGCAATAATTTCATATGAGCAAACATTTTTTAGTCTTTTAATCTTCATCTTTCGTAAAAGCACGCCTCTTTGTTTAGCCAATCATAACACAATATCATCTAAGCACCACTTCTCACCATTTTCTTTCAGTACTCGTGAGTCTTCTATGGAATAAAGACGAACGTAAGTCATTGGAGTTACAATGTAAAAATAATAAAGAGTAATATATACAAACTCATCAATATATGTTTAAATCATCACAAATATTTATGTAAGGCGATTTACACAAGACTAACTCATCACCACCCAACACAACATTATTCATTATTCATGTGTGCTTATTGAAATGTATGCACATGAACATAGATAGAGAAATGTAGTTGTAGTAACATTAGATTTCATATATGAAATAGCCATATACATATTTGGATTTGGGACCTTCAATTATAAAGTTGCGGTTAAATTAAATTAGTAAATGAAATAACAAACTCAGTGTTGGCCCCATATAATTTACAAAACAAAAGCATTTCACTTACCGAGTTAACAAAGCCATATTCATCTCCATATGCACTGATTCATAATCTACCTTTCTCACACAATAAGTTAACAAATGTGTACATGAACCGTTGGTTGATTAATCCATGGCGTAAATGCTACGGAATATAAATTTACCGTTACAATATGTAGTAAAAAAAAACTCTTGTATCGAAATTTCCTGCAGGCTTGAAATTTCGTGCTCTCCAAATATCGCATTCAACTTTCTAGGGTTCAAAGGTGCCACCAATCAATTATATGTCTTGTACACTATAAACAAAACTATCTAGACAAAAAGGTTAAACATGAAGTTTCAATCATCAAATTCGCAAACGAAATTTCAAAATATATATTACAAAATAATATATGTCGTAGCTTACCTAATAAATAATATGGTAGTAGTCGTGGTAGATGGCGACGCCGAATTGAATCACAAGGTATCACAGTGAATTTGAAAGGCAAAGAACTATTTATAGTGTCAATTACCCCGTATTATCAAGTTATATAATTCTTCCATTATTAATGTTACTTGTAAATACCTTTTAATTATTTCAATGAAATTGACGAGGCGGAAAGTGATAACGGTAACAACAAAAATTAAATAGGGCGAATAGTAAGAGTAATATTGTTCGTGGACTTAATAGAGGGGAAGGCAATAGGTCAATTTTTTGACTAATTTTTGTGATAGAAGAATACTTTTCTCAAGTAAGGTCACGTGGCTCTTATAAATGACTCAAAAAGGAGTTATTCCGTGGATTCCTCTAGTAGCCTTTTTATATTATTTTATAGATTCGTTTGTAAAATAACTAATTTAAGAAGTCTAAAATTGTTTAAAGCTTTTGTTAAGTGACTGAAAATATAAATTATGTAAATAAATGCTTATAATTCCATATATGAGCGTTACATATGTAAAATTTGGTGTTTTCTGATTAATTTTTACTTATTCTTTGTGCGTTTGCTAGCTCTACCTTTTTTGTCACATCAATTGAATATTGTCGGTAAAAGTTACAAACATTATATTGCAGAAAATATTTTTCCATATTTATAGTATTTATATGATTTAATCATTTTACTATCGTGAGTTGATTATGTTTTAGTAGAGAACCTCATTTACTACTCCACTGGGATTTGCGGAACTAAAATTAATACTTCGTAGGAATTTTGATAAGGGAAAGACCTAGCTTAATAAAGCGCGCCTTGAGTGTGCCTAGGGCGCGCCTTGGATGAGACATTACCCAAAACGCCTCGCTGCATTTTAAGTGCGCCTTTTAGACAAGGCTCACCTAACAAGACTAACTAGTACGCCCTTTTCATATATTTTAGACCGGCTCACCATTTCTTTTCCTCATTATTCCCAACTTTACTCCTTGACATGTTAACCAACTTAAAAAATCCTAAAAAGGCTATTGTTGCCAGATTTTTATTTGAAAATTACAAATTTTTTTATGGAAAATAGGGTGCCTCGCGCGTCATCGTCTCGACCCCTAGCACCTTGGTGCGACTTGTGCATTTTCAAACTAAGGGAAAAGGCGAGAGTGTGTTTGATTACTTAGGAATCCATGGGCAGGGATCGGTGGGGTATGTAATGGTATCTGATTTAAGAATATTTGACTATAAGTTTTATTGACGCGTAGTTTAATCGTATATGCCTGAGATCACCGGAAAGAATGTAATTTGTTTACTCCTTTAAATCATTTATATCGCTCTTGACTGCTTTGTTTGATTTAAAATTAACAGGAAATTATCGAGTTAGAACAGCCTCTCGAGTTAGAACGACCTCATGCTGAGCATTATTATGAGACTGGAGCAAGTCAAGTACAACTCTTATCCAACTTTTTATTAGTTTGTCTAACTTTGTGTGATTTAAACAAATAAGACACATATTTATATGATTCAATATTATTTACACTTGCTATTTAATTTGTTATAAAAATGTTCAAATTCCTTTATTTGAGTTAAATTACTTACAGGATACTGTCCAATTGGATTATCTTCAGAGTCTTGAGTTTCAGAGTGAGAATGAAGCATCTATTATATTTCAGAGAGATGATGAAGTAAAATTCTAATCATACTTTTTAATATTTTTACTTGTTTTATATGGTTTAAATAAACTAAGGCATATATATATGATCATTGTTAGGTACGCTTAATTATGTTTGGTCCATTAGGAATAATTGGTTACGGGGACATACAAAGGTCTCTTTATGTACCAAGTTTAACTTTCACGTGCGCAATGTCTAGGAATTTCATTTACCAAGTTGTGGTGAAGTGTAATACATAAAATGTATGGATTGAATATGTTTTGTAAAATAACTAGTTTAGGAAGTCCAAATTTGTTTCAAGTTTTTGTCAAGTGACTGTTGTTTAAATAGTATGATGAAACCCTTATAATTCTATATTTGAGTGTTACATAAATCAATTATGGTGTTTTGTGATTATTTTTTACATAGGAGTCATTTGGTTGTATCTGAAAATTTGTATTGCCTAAAAAATTCTTAAGCATATGATTTTAGAATTCATTTGAATTAATAAACAGTGTTTGGTTGTCATAAAGGAAGTGTAATTCATATATGCATTCTCACTTACCTAAGGGGACCTATATAAACAACTTTCTCCATTATAGAGGAATTGAAGTTCATGTGAACTTCCCACTCGTGTGAATTGCGTTAACCAAACCATATACATTTTTTACAATTCACATGAATTTAAGTGCCTATATTTTTTGGTGGATAACCAAAATATCCCTTATTCTTTGAGGAATTGCTTTACCTTTTTTTGTCATGCATATTGAACATTGTTGGTAAAAGTTACAAACATTGCAGATAATATTATTCCGTATTTATAGTATTTATAAGATTTAATCAATTTACTATCGCGAGTTGGTTATTTTTTAGTAGAGAACCTCATTCACTACTCCATTGGAATTTGCGGAACTAATTTTAATATGAATTTTAGTAGAGAACCTCATTTACTACTCAATTTACTATTGCGAGTTGGTTATTTTTTAGTAGAGAATCCCAACCTTTTCTTGATTTTTGTGTCAATATAAAAGAACATCTATTGACTGGGACAGAGGGAGTAGTATGAAACTTCAAGCATTACTAATGATTAGTGGCAAAACCATCATCAATTTGCTTAAGCAAAACGTACAGCTACTTAATTTAAACTTGGGTTCCTAGGTAAACAAGGTAAGATACTTATATATAATTTGAGACTCCTTCAAAATAGCCCATGCTAATTGCTCTCTTTCTTTAAGGGCCTCGTTCTAGTAGTTTTAGCTGGGATGTACTTTGACAGGCTAATTACCTTAATTGATGATATTAATTTAAGAAAGAGGGTTATTTAGGCAGATCTATGACTGAATTTGTTTACGCGTAGGTATCGGCTATGCGACGTGTACTAAGTGCGCCTACTACATTTGCAGTCCGAGATGAGCAAGTGGTGAGTTTAGATTTCAACTAATTTTGAATAGATATAAACTAGTACGTAGAAGGCCATTAGTAACCAACATGGTTTGGAAGAATAGAACAACATTGTCAGTAATGATCTAGTTTATTTTTGTTTGTAATCCTATTTTGTGTAGGTGCACACTTTGAGATGTGTGTTAAGTGCACCAACTACATATAAGAGTGAATGTTTTATTGAGTTTGAATGAATAAATAATTACACAGGAAGCTTGGCTATTTATACAAATTCTATATGCTGAAATCAAGCTAGTATGTGGCGCATTTTTACAGGAATATTTCCTCTATTAACAATACATTATGATGTTATTCGGGTAAAGAAATATGTGCATATTTTTGGTGTGATACTTTCTGTTTGTGACGATATTTGCTAGGATATAGGAGATTGTGAAGATATAATGTTGATACGCCCCCGCAAGATGGACGTCGATGAAGTGAGTCCAATCTTGTCTCGTAGTGTATGAAAGCGGTGCTTTGGGAGAGGCTTAGTAAGAGCGTCGGCTAGTTGATCTTGACTTGCGACGTGTTGTATACGAATGTGAACAAGTTGAAGTTGCACGTACGAAATGAAAGGAGAGTGCCATATGCTTCATTCATGAGTAGAAAACTAGATTCTTGGCATAAAGAGTGGCGGACATGTTGTCACAGTATAAAGCCGGTGGTTTTGTGATGACGATATGAAGCTCAGTTATGAGATTACGTAGCCAGAGTGTCTCAGTTGTAACTGTTGCGACTGCCTGGAATTCAGCTTCAGTGGTGGAGAGAACGAGACCTCGTTGTTTCTTTCATGACCATAAGATGGGATTGCGGCCGAGGTAGATGACGTAGCCAGTGGTGGAGAGGTAGTTGTCTTTGTCACCTGCAAAGTCAGCGTCGCAGAAGGCATGTAGGCACAGAGGGGGAGTTGCGATGAAATTGAATCCCATATGTTTGTGTGCCTTGGAGGTAGAGGAGTAACCGTTTTAGAGCGGACCAATGGTTTGAGGTAGGATGGTGAATAAATTGAGCAAGTCTGTTAACTCTGAAGGCAATGTCTGGCCATGTAAGAGAGAGGTATTGTAGACTTCCGACAATAGCACGATAGTCCGAGTGGTTGTGAATGGGTTTGTTATCTTCTCGGATAAGGTGAGTCTCGCTTGCCATGGGTGTGGTATTTAGTTTAGCGTCGGACAAGTTGTATTTAAGAAGTAGATCATGTATGTATTTGGATTGATTTAGATGAAGGCCAAGATTGTTGGGTGTGACTTCTATTCCTAGAAAATAGGAAAGCGGTCCAAGGTCTTTGATAGAGAATCGGTTTGGGAGGTGATCAATAAATTTTTGTAGATGCTTATAATTTGGTCCCGTGATGATGATATCATCGACATAAATAAGCATGTATACACAAATTTCCTTTGTTTTGAGAATAAATCGAGAGGAGTCTGAAAGTGATTGTTTAAAGCCGTATGTGAGAAGATAGGTTTTGTGCTCGGTATGCCAAGCTCTAGGAGCTTGCTTCAAGCCATAGATCGCTTTGTTTAGTTTGCATACATAGTTAGGTTTTGACTCGTCAATAAAGCCTTGAGGTTGAGCCATATGAACTTCGTCGGTTAATGTGCCTTGTAGGAAGGCATTGTTGACATTAAGCTGACGGAGGGACCATGAGTGAGTGAGTGCGAGGGAAAGTACGAGACGAACAATGGTGGGTTTCACAACGGGGCTGAAAGTTTTGGTGTAGTCAATTCCAGGGCGCTGATGAAAACCTTTAGCGACCAGTCGAGCTTTGTGTTGTTTAAGGGACCCATCGGAATTGTTTTTTATTCGATAGATCCATTTGCATCCAACTATATTTTGGGATGGTTGAGGAGGAACTAATGACCATGTGTTGTGGTTGAGAGCGTTGAGTTCTTCTTGCATTGCTTGACGCCATTGTGGGGAAATAAGTGCTTGTTTGGTAGGTTTTGGTAATGAGGTGGATGTAGTGGAGGCATGAGCAATATTCGCATATTTTGGATTCGGGCGACGAATGTTGTGATCAAGACGGGTTACAACATTACGTGGCAGAGGAGGGGGAGGAGGGTGTTTGCGTGGAGCTGGAGGGGAATTCCGAGAGTGAGGAGGTAGGAGTATTGGTGGTGGTGGTGCTTGATGTCCGAATGGTGGAGGGAGTGGGTTGGTTCGTTGGGTTTTATGGGTGTGGACTTGGGTAATAGGGGGTCGAGTTGTAGGTGCAGTAGAAGTATTAGGAGTGGTGGATTGGGAGGAGATAATGGGTAGGATAAGTGAGCACCATTCGTCAGGGGTGGTGTTTATGGAGGGAGAGGGTGTCTTGGTTAGAAGACGATGATACGGGAAGTCGTCTTCAATGAATTTAACGTGTTGTGAGGTGAATAAGCGATTCATCTTGGGTTCAAGACAGTGAAAGGCACTTTGTGTCGAATAGTATCCTACGAAGACACACGGTGTAGATCGATAATCAAGTTTGTGTTTGGTGTATGGTCGTAACCAAGGGAAGCATAGGCAGCCGAAGTTATGCAGTTTGGTATAGTCGAGTTGTAAATTATGTAGTTTAAAGTACGGAGTGAGACCATTTAGAGTGGTGGTGGGAAGTTGATTCATTAAATAAGTAGCCGTGCTAAAGGTGAATGGCCAAAAGGTGGTAGGTAGGTGGGCGTGAGCTAATAATGCAAGGCATGTTTCAACAATGTGGCGGTGCCGTCTCTCAGCATATCCGTTGTGTTCCGGAGTGTGTGGTGGTGAAGTGAAATGACTGATGCTGTGATCAAGTAAGTGGTGAGTGAGTTTTTGAAAATCACCTCCGTTGCCAGAAAAGAATCGTCGAATAGGTTTTTTAAAGACTTTTTCTACTAGCGCTTTGAATCTAAGAAAAACTTGAGTTGTGTCGGACTTTTGTTTAAGCGGGAATAGCCATACATATTTGCTAAAATGATCAACAAATACAACGTAATATTTATATTTTTCGCGTGATAAGACGGGACTAGTCCATAAGTCCGAGAAGATGAGATCGAGTGGTTCGTTTATTTTAAAAGAGGAAGTAGCAAATGATAGTTTGGTGCTTTTGCTAATTAAACATGTGTCGCGATAAGAGTAGTCCTTTAAATTAAAGGATATATTTTTATTAATAATTCGCATTACATCATAGGTAGGGTGTCCTAGTTTGTGATGCCACGAAATTGGAGATTAGCCGAGTTGCATTGAGAAGACGGTTTTGTTTGACGGGCTCAACTCATATATGCCGTTTTTAGCCTGCCTCTGGAGGATGGTTGCTCCCGTCGCTAATTCCTTAACACAAAAATGAGAAGAAAAAAAAACAACATAAGCGTTATTATCATTGCATAATTGCGAATTCGAAGTTATATTCCCAGAAATTTTCAGGACATGTAAAACATTAGATAGTTTAATAGAGGAAAAAGGTAGTGTTAATGAACCTATATTAGCGATCTCCAGCGCGGAGCCGTCTCCTATAAGGAGGTCATCAATACCAAGATAATGGGAGTGAAGGGCAAGCGTGACGATGTCATATGTGACATGGTGTGAGGCTCCACTATCAAGGAGATAGTTCGAATTTGGTGCTTGAACACCTTGTGTGGTGACGGTGTGGGCTTGGGGTTGTGGCTGGTAGTGATGGGTGGGAGGGGCATGGAACACGATGTTGGGAAAGAGCTTGCGGAATGGAGGACAGTTGGCTATTACATGGGCATTTACCGACACCACTGGCAGCATCCCTTGAAGGGTCTCAGGGTCTGGTTGGTGGAGGTGAGTGTGTGACCAGTGGACTGGTTTTGGGTGGTGGTAGTACGGTAGTTGTTACGATATTGGTTGTTGTGACGATATTTAAGGTTTGTAGTGGGTTGGAATGGGTCATTTGTCGGTGTTTGTTTAACGAGTAGTTCATGTTGGAGTAACTTCTCGTGCAGGACTTCAAATGAAATGGGGTTGTCGAACGGTATCGATAACCGGTTTGATGATGGTGTAGTCGGGCCCTTTGAGCACTTTGGAAATAACGTCTTCGGGGTCTAATACTTTGCCCATTAAGGCCAATTGGTCGATGCATGCTTTAATGGTATGCATATATTCGGTTAGAGCTGGCAAAAGGTGACCCGACCCGAAGAACCGACCTGACTTATCCGATAACCGACCTGATAGAACTCGTAAATTTGCTGAACTGAATCCGACCTGAACCGACCCGAAGGTTAACCGATAAACCGATAGAACCTGAAATGATATGACCCGAACCGACTTGTGACTCGATCCGACCCGACCCGAAACCCGATTCACCCACATACTCGACCTGACCCAAACCGAACTGAACTGACATGTATGTAACTCGTTTTAACCCGATTAAACTCGACCTGACTCATAGCCAAATAATCTTTTTTAAGAATCTAAATTCCTTTATAGTTTGTTTTTTTTGTTAATAAACTTGATATAAAAAATTATCGCTCATTTTATTTTTCAAAACAAAATGTAATCTTAAAATAAATAGTCAGTTGTAAATTTAGTACGTTATATTCCTAGTTAAACTTATTAATAATTATATTGCAAGTGATATATGTAGAAAATTTTAAATTAACGCTTTGTGAGAAAAAGAGTGTTTAGTTTTGGCTCCATTGAAAACAATAAAGGGAAGAAATAGTTATGAGTTATGACCATACAAACCGACCACGGTTATTAATTATGATCTTAAAATCCAAACCTCAAATACACCATTCTAATAGAGCCTATTCAAAATTAAATACGTAGGATCACCGTCAAGATAATAAATAAAATCTATTTCATAGGTAATTCATTTAGTTCTTTGCCATACTTCATATGTCAAATATTCAAAACTATGAACTACATAAACAACTGATTAATTTAGACCAAAAACATTATTATTTGTCCATAATATAGGCGAATCCGACACTGGATAGGCACTCATGTCATATACTTATAACCGATGTCGAACAACATAAGTGTTCATTGAAATTATACAATCATTAACTTTTATAGTGTTATACTCTTATATTTTACAAATATCTTTTGTATCGAGTTCCTCAAATCAAATATTATAATTCATAAGTTCAAAAGTGATCTTTTAACATAACGACCCGACCATTGACCCGATTAATTTTCAAATTTAAGACGACAATATAAAATACTTGACCCATCAGTAACCCGAAACCATACCGGTCTCGACCTGATCAAGCATATTGACCTGATATATCCTGACTCATTGGTCAACCGATCCGAAACTGAACCGACCTGTTGTATTTATTGACCCGATTAACCTGACCCGTAAGTGACCCAACCCGAACCCGACTCGATCTGAATAAGCAACTTGACCCGACCAAACCCGAGCCCGACATGACCCGAACTGCCTGAACCCGACCCGTAACCGACCTGATTGACCCGATTGCCACCTCTATATTCGGTGATTGTTTGATAAGCATTTTTGGTGATTGAGTCAAGTCGATCTTTAATTTGTAGTATATGAGATCGAGAGGGGTTAGCATATGTGTGAGCGAGAATGTTGCACGCCTATTTCGAGGTGGTTGCGCGAACAATTAATGCTTGTACGATTGATGAGAGGGTGCCTAATTAAGGCACCAAGAATTAAACCGTCTTGTTTTAGCCACGTATAGTACGCGGGATTGGGTTTCTTGATGTTGTCAGTGGTGATGGTAGACGGTGGTTGTGGGTGTGTTCCATCAAGGAATTCGAGAAGGCTAAAGCCAAAGAGTATGTTGGTAAATTGGAAACGCCATAAGGTGTAGTTGACGGAGGATAGTTTGACGCATTGGCTTAGATGTAGATAGGCCAGGGGTGTGGTGACATCGTGTGGGTTGGAGACTGCATTGTCAGTGATGGTCATGGTGGTGGGAGGTTGGACAGTCGGTGTAGGGACGAATTTGAAGGTGGCGGAGTGTGGGCTGAGGGGTGTTATGCGAGGTTTTATGGACCGATTTTGGCCTCGTGATACCATATAAGAGTGAATGTTTTATTGAGTTTGAATGAATAAATAATTACCCAGGAAGCTTGACTATTTTATAGAGATTTTATATGCTGAATTCAAGCTAGTATGTGGAGCCTTTTTACAGGAATATTTCCTCTATTAACAATATATTATGGTGCTATTCGGGTAAAGAAATATGTGCATATTTCTGGTGTAATACTTTCTGTTTGTGATGATATTTGCTAGGATATTGGAGATTGTGAAGATATATTGTTGATACTACATTCTCCTTGGCATATGAGCAATCTGTGAGTTTTCTTTGTAAATAAAACTAGCATCGAATAATTATCAAATAAGGCGTATTTTTTGAAATCAGAAATTCATATATGATCTAAATGTGAACTAGTATAAATTAATTAGTAAGCTAGTACAAAATAATTAGAAAATAAATATTAAATTTAAGGTTTTAATTCGAATTGGATATCCAAATTTGGATTTCTTGACATCAGAATTCCGTATCTCATCTAATTATTTTTGATAGATATTATTTACTAATCATATTGAATTTGAGTATCCATATTTCTCTCAGTCATTTTTGAAACAATATCATCCTTTAGTTTGCTTAAATAGAGCATCTGCAAAAGTCGATTTTTACCTCCCCATTTACCTTTTCTTTTCTCAAAAGTAAGGCAAGTTGAATTAAATAAATAATCGGGAACTAATCATCCATGTTTATTGTTAAATAATTATTGTTGGGAAAGTCATTGTTGTAGAGATGTTGTTATGAAAATGAGAATGCTAAATGAAAAAGTTAGTAAAGAATGAGGTTGACGAATACGGAAGGAAAATAGAAAATGTGGGAAGCCTCGCCTTTTTCATGACATTTTTATGAGTGTTTGTGGGTATAGTTTAGGGTTTTGGCTTGTTTTAGGCTTGTTTTGTGAAGTGCCAAAAGTTTAGAAAACCCTACTTAGGAGTTGTTTTCTAAAAAATACAAAGGAAATTACCGAGGTAGAAAGGCCTCGGCCTCAGCCTCAGCATGAGTTGGAGACTAATGATCATGATTATGAAAATCCAGCTAGTCAAATACAATTTTTATCCATGTTTTTATTATTTTGCCTAACTTTGTATGATTTAAGCTAATCAGACACATATTTATATGATCATTATTATTTACACTTAATATGTGGTCTTAATATGAATGATTGGGTATGATAATATTTATGGTTCTCTACATAAAATAGTTTAAAGTATTCTTTATATAATGTCCATGAATTGATTTTACCATTTTTGTGGTGAAATGTAATACGTGACACGTACACGGTTTAAGTTTGTTTTGTGAAGTATAATATTTTTGAAGTCTAAAACTTCTATGAAAAGCTTATAAGGCCCCCAAAAATATACTCCATATAAATAGAAGGAAAATGAGATGGCGACACCGGATGTTACTCAAACTGAGCGACACCCGAGATATTATTGTAATTTTTATAAGTAATCTGCTTTCCCTCAATCACAATTCTAATTTCAAATTAATTAGTGCTAAAGGGTAAATTAGGAAATTAACATTAATTAATTTTTTTTAATAATAGCAATTATAATAAATTGTACAGTAACAATTTTGCTGAAAACTTCCCTGCAATATAGGCGTTTTGTTGGAAGTTGGAACAATGGAAAATCAAAACCCAAAGATTATGGTTGAATGACAGTCATACATTACCAGCATAATAAATTGATTGTAGTTAGATATATTGGAATATAGATAGTGGTTTGATTAGAGGCTCGGAAAGCGTCGATAAGATTTAGTTTTCATAAAGATAGTTGTTCTAGTAATGGAGATTCAATTAGGGAGATGAATTAGAATGGTGAGGATGGTGGTAACTGGTAAGCTGTGATAAGAATTAGAATGGGAACGAAGCAATTAGCAGATTTAGGTGACGGAATTATTTTTAAGGACACGGAATAAGGAAAAAGAAGGGGTATAAGTGTAAAAACCAAAAAAAAATACAAGGGTACGTATGAGAAAAACCCTATTTTTTATTAATATAATATATTGCGATTACAGTTTTATCCCTATGATCTTGGCGCAAAATTGAAAACAACTTTTTCATTTTTAATTTTTTTTATTAGGGTGTTACCGAGGTGTCGCCCTAGCACTTCCTAAATAGAATGGTGTGAAAAAAGTGATAGTAAACTTTGTTTATTAAAGTCATTTAAGTTATGTAGAATACGGTAACTCTAATGATCGAAATACATTAAGAGAGAGAAATCTAGAGAAAGAGCGAGAAACCCCATCCCTTTTCCCTATCCCTTAGATTTTTCTGGTCTACTACCGCCGCCATCCACCAGATCACCCAACCGACCCCTCCGCTACCGTCGGAGATTAGCCCTTTCTTTGGCTAATCTCCGGCGGTTCCTCTGGCTCGCCCATGGATTTGTTTGTTTAGGGATTCGCCACTTCCGTTCCTCCAATTTATGCGCTTGTTTCTGAGTTCGTCATCTTTTTGTTTGCACCGTGCTCAATTTATTGTCTCTTTGTCTCGGCAACCTCGCTTGATTGGTACGTCTTTTTCCACTTTGTTTACCTCTGATGTTTTGGTAGAATCTTATACGTTTGGGGGTAATTTTGCTGCAAGTTTCGTGGGTTGATTAAAGGTGATTTTGCTGCAATCTTTTTATTGCTTTGGAGTTAGTTTGCTGCAGGTGTTTCGATTGCACTTTCGTACGTGCTATACTTATTTGGCTCAGTTCTTGGTGTGTTTCATTGAGATATAGACAGTAGGCTATGTTTGTCATCGGTTGCTTTTGGTCGTTAATCAAGCTTTTCAAATTATTATGTGATCTGAAGGGAGGTTCATTTCACTTTCATTTTTATTTCAAATCTTTCAAGCATGTCACTCCTCCGTCCAATACTTTGCAAAAAACCCTATGTGTTATCGCCTCCTGGTTTATTGTAGGTGGTGTTATCATTTTATCATGATGGTTTGAAAAACTATAAATGAAGATTTTGATGATTTGTTTAATGTCTTTGATAGTTTCAAATAGGTGCAAACGGTTGTTTTACTAGGCTGTCTTGTTTCCATTCTTAATCTATCAAATTGGTTTGAGTTTTGAGGCGTCCTAGTGTTCCCGAGGTTCTGTTTAGCTTGGTTGCCTATGTGTGCTGCTTCTTGTTCCGTTTTTTTATTGTTTTGATTGGAGGTTTTCCGTTTCTTTTGTGGTTATTCCTCATCCATGGCCGACTGTCAGTCAGAGGTGGTTCAGTGATGTGGTGTGATGATGGATGGATTGGTTGTAGTAGTCTCCAATTTTTTCTTCCGTGATAAGTTTCCTTTCTCAAGTTTCTTTTCCTTAAACATTCTCTATGGACTATCAGTTTCTCATTGTAAATATTTGCGAGTTGGTTGTTATAAATGATCATGGTACTGACGACTGTGTTTTTGATAATTTGATCTTGGGAATGGGGGAGCCGTGTTTTTCCAATGTTAATAGGTTAAAGGATAGAGGTAATAATCTCTTTAAGGAAGGCAATCACTCATCCGCTGTCTTTTACTACTTATGAGCTCTAAAGTTTTTATGTATTTTGGGCCCTCTGCCCTTATCCAACCAGCCCATCACTGCCTCTCTTGCATTTTCCCTTATCTTAAACTTAGCTTTTTGTGAATTAAAACTTTCCAATTACTCCAAGGCTTGGATTTACTGCAATTTTGTTTTAACTTTTGATCCGTGCAACATTAAAGCCATTTATCGTAGGGGCTTAGCTTCCAGGCATTTAAATTCCTTACCTAAGGCTTTAAGGGACTTTGAGTCTGCGTTGAGTCTTGACCCAAATAACAAAGATGTCAACCGTGAACTTCATTCCTTAGTTGACCATCTCGCCCTCAATCTAAATGGCAAATGGGTCACCTATCCTTTCGACCCTTTGGCCTCCAGCAAGAAGGGTAAGAACCATGTGTCTTGTCATGATGTCACTGGAACAGATGAAATTGGCACTAGCTCGGACGAGATGGACCAATTACAGGGAAATATCCCATCTTTGTCTGCTATAGGTGAAGGGAGTGACATTAATAGTAGCCCAGATAGGAACATGGATCTTGATGAGTTTGGTGAAATTGAGCCTTTGTTGCCTGCTGAGGTTAATTGTGATACCTCTGGTACATCCTTAGCCTCTCCCACAAGTTTTTCCTTTTCAAACAAAAAACATGCTTACAACAAATTAAATCTCTCCTCACAAGGCTACGAGGATTTACTTCAAGGGAAAAATTTGGAATTCTTTCATCCTAGATCGTTGTCTTTTATGAGGGTTCGTCCCCTCATTCCTAAAACCATCCAGACGGGAACTCCCCTGAATGAATTTTCAGGGCAAACAGAAGTTCCCCTTACTTCTCCTGTATCTAGGGAGCAGTTTCAGCATCATGTCGTCGTCCTCAATACTGATAAAGTGGTTCAGGAGGACGAGGTTTTCCAGATTGATAAAAAGAAGCGAATATCATCGGGCTCAGCTCAAGTCAGTAAAGTTTATACCCTTCAGTTTCAGTTTGTTGCAGTTAAGGAGAGCTGGATTAAGGTTGTTGGACGTAAGGGGCATGATTTCCGACATCGAAGCCGAACGACCCAGGAGATTGTTCGACTGAAGAAAAGAATTTCGGTTTCTGTTGGTTTCTCTAAGTTTCTTTGCAGGTACACCAAGACAAATACAGTGGCTATGCAGATCAAAAGGAAAGAGCCGGACCTGTACCATTTTGACGACTTATATCATCCTCCCTACAAGAAAAATCGTCTCAATGTTTCCGTTTCACTGTCTGGCACCTTTGATTCTGTTAGTTGGTTGTCTAGTAGTATAATGGACCCCTGTACTTCGGGGTTCGTACTGTAGAAGACTTTTAATTTTAATTTATCTCAGTTTACTTTTGTCAAAAAAAAAAAAATGTAGAATACGGTAGATCAATATTGTTACTCAAAATAGAAATGCTCTTAGCGTTTTTTGTTCGCTTACGTAGGCTCGACATTATTCTATTGTAATTTTGAAACTTATCGTGTGTTCTGATTGTCAGCTTAATATTTAATATGTAATGAACAATGTTCAAATTCATTTGTTTTAAGTTAAATTATTTGCAGGATACTGTCTGATTAGAGCAGCGTCAGAGTCTCCGTTTAGAGCAGTTTGAGACTCAAACTCAGGGCTCGTTGGAATGAAGGTAATTATTAAAGGGTCATAGAAGCTAAAACAAGAAGAAATGGAAGGAGATTGGTGGTTTGTGATGGTTGTGAAGGGTGGAAAGAAAAGGTTAGGGAGGAATTATTACCCCCATATGCAGGTAATGCATTACTTAGGGGAGAAGGTGAGGAACTTTTACCCCTTAATGGAGGGACTATTACACTATAATCTTTCCTTTCTATCTCCAACCTCCATCACTCTCCTCTATTTTCTAGTTCATTTATACTCTATTACCCCGTAATAATTACCTTCATTCCAAGCGAGCCCTCAGAATGAAGAATCTACTATATTTCAGGGACGTACACGAGTATAATTCCAATCAACTTTTTAATATTTTGGTTTAATATCAATTGCGAACACTACCTTTTAAGATGGTCAACATGTGAAATACTCGCTTACTTTCCATTTTTTTTTGGAAACTCACGTTTTAATTTTTTTTTTTGGAAATACTATCCAAAATGAGTTTCCGGCAAAATAAGTCAACTTTTGGGTAGGCAGTTGACATATGTTGAAAAGGAAAATTTAAAAGACTTGGACATAATCAGGCCGAGTTTGGGCCGACCCGGGAACGAGCATGTTTTGCCGAACTCGACCCGGAACCGACCGTTTGGATGGAGCGGGCTGGTCGAGCTGAGCATGTTCAGGGAAAAGTCGGAACCGACCGTTGGGGGTAGGGCGGGCTTGGCCCGTTTTTTCTTAATTTTCTAACTCATACTTACCTTTCTTTAACCTCATTTACTTTATTATATTCGGGTCAAGCTCGCCGGGTTATGTTATATCGGGTCATTTTGGGGTTAATAATACGAGAGAAAAAATACATTTAGATTATTACTTATTTATAAGTTAGTTTTGAAAATTGATTCTTTATTTTGCGTAAATATTAATTAAGTGTCATTGCATAAGTCAGTTCAACCCATTTTGGGTCAATTAAGGTTAGGTTTTGTCGAGTCATTTTTGAAATGGGTGTTTTCGATATCGTGTCATTTTGGGTCGGGTTGACATAGATTGGTTCATGTTTAGGTTAATTCGATTTTCGGGGCACATTTGGGTGCTTTTACTGGCGTCAAATTTAAATGATTATGTTAGAGGTAACCACTCCAAGGATTAACCAGGCTCGGCCTAGCTCGACCACCGTCTCGGGTCTACACTTACTAGCCACAACCCACCAACCGTTTGTATTGTCGAGTCGGGACAAGATCTAAGAAAAATGATATTGCCAGCTATTTAACCTTTGAACTGGCCGACCCGGCAAGCCTTCCCCACCCTAAGGAGCGATCAGGGTTGAGTTGTGTGAACCCTGGCCCGCCTGCGGGTCGGTTCGACCAGGCTAGATTATGTATAAGTCTCCTCATTACGAAAGTTGACTTTATTTTGTTGGCAACTCACTTTGGGCCAAACGAATAGACTTAAAAAGTACTCCCTCCGATTCAGACCAAAGATAACAATTATTATAAACGGACGAACCATAACAAAGGTAACATACCTTATTTGGTTCACAATACTACCAAATTAACCTTATTATACCCATTTTATATTTACACAAAATGTCATTACATGATCCACCTATCAACTCACAATTAAACCCACAATCACATGACTCATCTACTTTTTGCACTTTCTACCCCTTACTTTTTCACCTTTTCTTAAATACTTCAATTTTCTCTATATTACCTTTCCCGTGGATCGGAGGGAGTATGAGTTATTGGAGATATTCCATATTTGTGCTGGTATAAATTTGAATTATAAATACTTAATACTTTGAAATAAAATAGGGAATCACAATGGTATAATCGTACAAGTATGAGATCACTAGAAAGAATGTAGTTTGTTTACTCTTTCAAATCGTTTATATCGTTCTTCCTTGTTTTATTTGAATTAAAATAGACATGGGAAATTACCGACGAAGAAAGGCCTCGGCCTCAGCCTCAGCCTCAGCCTCAGCATGAATTGGAGACTATGTTCATGATTATGAGACTCCAGCTAGTCAAGTACAATTCTTATCCAAGTTTTTATTATTTTGCCTAACTTTGTATAATTTAAGCTAATCAGACACATATTTAAATGATCATTAATATTTACACTTAATATGTGTTCTTAATATCAATGATTGGGTATGATAATATTTATGGTTCTCTACATATACTAGTTTAAAGTATTCTTTATACAATGTCCATGAATTGATTTTACCATTTTTGTGGTGAAATGTAATACGTGACACATACACGGTTTAAGTTTGTTTTGTGAATTATAATATGTTTTTGAAGTCTAAAACTTCTATGAAACGTTTATAAGGCCCCTAAAAATATACTACATACTAGTTTTAAATCCGTGCAAATTGCACAGGTATGTTGTTTCAAACTTCTCTTATTACAAGTTGTAAAGTTATGAAGTTATAAAAAAGACTTTAAATTTGAATTATAAATGTCAATAGTAATTAGCATAAATGATGCTAGCTTTAGGGTCTATCGGTCGAGCCGTTGTTGTAGTACAATCTTTTCACTTGTTAGCAAAGTTTGAGTTTCTACTTTTTCTTGTTACTTGGGTTACTTCATTAAAACCCGGTTTGAATAGTTGTCGACGAGTGCAAATTGTTTAGCGTGTTTCAGTAAGTTAAACCTGTCTATATTTTTGAAAATCTTTGAGCTTGACAGTAAGTTTCTACTATTTTATTTTTATATATCTTATTATATTATTATTATATTTTATTAGTATAATATTATTATTACTAATGATTAATATTATTATAATATTTCTTATTGTATTATTATTGCCATAATTTTTCTATTAGTTCAGTTCAGATCAGTTCAGTTCAGTTCAGTTCAGGTCCATTAAGTTCAGTTCAATTAAGTTCAGCTCTAATAAGTTCAGTTCAGTTCAGTTCTAACTTTTTAGAGTTGAACTTAACTAAACTGAACTTAATAGAGCTGAACTGAACTGAATTAAGCTTAACTAAACTGAATGGAGCTGAACTGAACCGAACTGAACTGAACTGAATAAAGTTGAACTGAAATCAGCTTATTAGATCTGAACTAAGCTGAAAAAATAAATAAATAAATAAATAATAATAATAATAATAATATAATAATAATAACTTTAACAACAACAACAACAATAATAATTATGATTATTATAATTATACTAATAATAATAATTATGATTATTATAATTATACTAATAATAATAATAATTATTATTATTATAATAATCATAATCATAATTGTAATGATAATGATAATGATAATGATAAATAAGGCTCTGTTCTTTTGGACTGAATTTGTCTGAGCTGAACTGAACTGAACTTAATGGAGCTGAACTGAACTGAACTGAACTTAATAGAGCTGAACTGAACTAAACTGAACTGAACTGAACTGAACTTAATGGAGCTGAACTGAACTGAGCTGAACTTAATGGAGCTGAACTGAACTGAATTGAACTGAAATAATAAAAAGATAACAATGTTATTATTATTAAAATTATTATTATTATTATTATTATTACTATTAATCATTAGTAATAATAATATTATATTAAAATAATCTAATAATAATAATCAAATAAGATATAAAAAAAATATTATAGTAATATAATAAAAGAAAAATAATATTAATATGAATGATAACATTATTAATTATAGTAATAAATATATAAAATTAATAGTAATAAAATAATTTTATAAATATATAAAATTAATAGTTATAAAATATAAAATATAATATTAATAAATATTAATAATACTAATATTTCCATTAATCGTAATAATATAAGAATAAATAAATATATTAAACATAAATATAATAATATAAAGAATAATTTTTTAAAAATATAAATATAATAATAATAACAATATTAAATGAATTTACATAATAATAACAATGATAAGAATAATAATTATAATAATGTTGAAATAAAAGTAATCTGAACTTAATAGAGCTGAACTGAACTGAACTTAATAGAGCTGAATTGAACTGAACTGAACTTAATAGAGCTGAGCTGAACTGAACTGAACTTAATGAAGCTGAACTGAACTTATAGAAACTGAAATTAAGTCCAAAAGAACAGGGCCTAATACTCCGTATTAGTTTTTATCACAAGTCTTACTAATAATATTAGTAAATAGTAAGTCTTTGTTCTTTTGGACTTAACTTAAGTTCATATAAGTTCAGTTCAGCTTCATTAAGTTCAGTTCAATTCAGTTCATCTCTATTAAGTTCAGTTCAGCACAGTTCAGTTCAGTTCAGCTCTATTAAGTTCAGTTCAGTTCAGTTCAACTATATTAAGTTCAGTTCAGTTCAGTTCAGTTCAGTTCAGTTCAGATTACTTTTATTTCAACATTATTATGATTATTATTCTTATCATTGTTATTATTATGTTAATTCATTTATTATTGTTATTATTATATTTATATTTTTAAAAATTTATTTTATTACTATTATATCACCGTTATAATTATTCTTTATATTATTATATTTTAGTTTAATATACGGAGTATTTATTTATTCTTATATTATTACGATTAATGGAAATATTAGTATTATTAATATTTATTAATATTATATTTTATATTTTATTGATATATTCATTATTATGAATATTATTAGAAAAATATTTTTTATTATTATTATTATTATTATTATTATAATATTTAAATATATTATTATTAGGCCTGTTATTATTATTTTTATTATTAATTATATTTACTTTATTACTATTTATATTATTTATATTTTTTTAGTTACTATCGTTAATATATTTATTACTATCTTATATTTTTATTAATACTGTTATCATTTTTATTAGTATTTCATTATTCTAATATTTATTCTTATATTATTGTTTTATTTTTTTATACATCTGATTAGATTATTATTAAATAATATCATTATAATATTATTATTAATAATGATTTATATTATTATAATATTAATTATTATTATTATTATTATTATTATTATTATTATTATTATTATTATAAGTTATAAATTATATTTTATATTATTGTTTGTATTATTATTAATATTGATTTATATTATTATAATATTAATTATTATTATTATTATTATTATTTTTTTTTTTTTTTTTTTTTTTATAAGATGCGCGCAGCTTTCATTAAAATAAAATATAGAATTTACAAGAAGTTGGTGGGGAGCCGAGAGACAATCTGGGCCCCCACCCCCTTAGCTACAGCAAAGCTAATCCTAGTAAAGATATAAGCGGCCACCCGAGCCTCTGCATCCTGAGATACCGAGAACTTCTGGATCCGCTTAAGCAAGTCAACAGCATCCGAGCCCAGCTCCCCAAGCGAAGAGAAAGAGAAGGGTAGGAAACCATAGCCAGCAGTCGCGCATAAATCCCTATACTTAGTACATTTGCGCTGAGCAGCATCAGCAACAACCCGTCCCGGCACAAAATCAGTTATCCCAGTCTGAGTCAAGGGGGAAGACCCTGTCAAATCAACACACACATCACGCCTCTGTCCCACGAATAAAGTAGCAAATCCGCAGGTCGAAGAGATCCGCCATGCCCGTCAACCAAACCGATATCAACCTCCTTGCCCGAAGAAATACCAGACCTATAGCATATGTCGAATAAGGTGTCACGAACGAGGTTATGCCGATGCTTAACTCCCACAGTACTAGTACAAGAAACAGCGTGGTCCCCATACAAATCATCAGCAAAAACCCGAGAGCAAGCAGGACAAGGCCTAGATACCGTGAATAACGGGACACCAAGGCGATACCCCAGCACACTACGGTAAGTCCTCCGGTTCATAGTCTGACCCAACCCAGAGATAGGAACCGCGCGCAACCAATCAGAAGCGTGGGCACCCTGCTGAGACTTCGATAACGCAAGCTGACGCGGTGTCAAAGAGAATACAGATTCCGCAGTAGCAGCAATCCTCGCAAAATATATATCTGCCAGTTTCTTCATAAGTTTAGGGGCAGCGATTTCACTAGGATCACGTAAAAATGAAGAACCTGTAGTCTCAGAGAACACCCGCAAGGCATTGTCGAAAGTAGGACCAGAATCCACAATACCTGAAGACCGAAGTAGCTTAGCCTGCAAATCAGCAGACTGCAAACGGGACGCTAGGAAAGCATAATGAAAAACATCCCCGGCAGCATAAACACCGAGCCCACCCAGATGAAAAGGGAAAGTGGCAAGGCGCCACTGCCAATCCCCAAAACCAGGCCCAGACGCGGTGACAATACGTTCCAAGCTAGAACGAAGTGCTGCATCAAAACGAAGATGGACAGACCCAAAGATCCCCGGGGAACATGTACGGAGGGTAAAGTAGAGCTTAGATATACCCGTACAAGCTCTAAGCAGAAGCAACTCACATTGCGGGTCCTCAATCCTAGCAACTAAATCCATCAGCTCGATGGTCTTAGTCACTCTCTTCGCCACAAGCTCACTGCCAAAACTAGAACAAGTACTGACAGGCCCACCCAAAACAGAAACACCACGCAAAGGCCGAGCAATGGAAGGAGGGAAAACACCAGGGAATCGACTACGGGGATCCTCAGTAGGCCAAAAAACCTCAGTCTTAGCGACATTAAGATGGAGACCAAACTGAGGACCATCTGCCATAATCAAATCCAAAACCTTCCCCACCTCCAAAGTATCCCCAACAATGGTGCCATCATCCAAGTACCAAGCTGCAAACTCAAATCAAAAGAATCCCGAATCTTGCACACCAAGGGATGCAAAACCAAAGCGAAAAGCAAGGGTCCCAAAGGATCACCCTGCTGGACTCCCTGACAAGACCACAAAGAATGTTCCCCATAATATAGACGGGCAGGACTAGAGTAACAAAACTCCACCCAACGGGAAAGAATCGGGCAGCGACGACGAACTTCCAAAAGCATGGTTACACGATCAACAAGGTTGAAAGCATTCTGGAAGTCAACCAGCAACATAGAAAGCCCCACATCACCACCACGAGCCTCAATGAACCGATTCAAGGCATGTAAGACAGCCTCTCCTCCACCGGACACCCCAACCCCAAACTGAAGACCAGCAAAATAAGAACACAAAGAAGGACCAACCAAACAAGCACCTACCTTAGAAACAAGACGTCTCCAGACGGTGCCAACAGCAATAGGACGAACACCACCACCAGGTTTAACAAGCGGCGTGAGTGGAGCGCTGGCAATGTACTCACCAAGAGCTTGTGGACATCGGCCCTCAAGAAAAAGATTGACCACTCTAGAAATAGAAGCGATCAGATCATCAGAGATAGCCACAGCAGCGCCACTTAAGCAATCCATGAGGTGTTGGGCACGAAACCCATCTTTCCCACAAGAAGTGCCACGTGGGAAACTACGAATCATATCCACAACCACAGCCGAAGAGGCAATAAGAGAATGATGGTCCACAGGCAAAGGAGGCAAGGAAGGTGATGGGGCGGCCGGGTGTTTCTCTCGCAAAGCCCCAAGAGTGGCATCAGAGTAGGGGGCTACGCCAGAGGAAGAAAGCACCCTAACAGCAGCAGTATAATGGCCATCACAAATCTTCCGCCGACATTGGCGGAGGTTAACCTCACTCAAATCTAGGTCCTCCTCCACCTGAAACGAAGGAGGAACCTCAGCCAAACACTCCTGCAAAAGCTGCAACCCCCCGCCAGGTACCCCCCAAGCAGGAATAGCCCTGGTAATACTCTCCTCCTGACGCTGTCGCCTAACAGCAGTCCTACACTCAAGATTACTCCTAGGAACGAAGGTCTTAAGCAGACAAAGAGGCAACACAAGCAAACGAACCCAGCAGGAGAGGTCACCAAGGGAGTCAGCCACATCATCCAAGACCCCCTTCAAAACCCGAGCAAACCCAAGACGACACTTAGGGGGAATAGATTTCACGGTGCGGAGACTCAAAGAAAATAAACGAGCAAGCGAAGAAACAGACCACTGAGCAAACTCCACCCCACCATCAGATGAAAGAACCGAGTGAGACGGAGCCGGAGGTCTAGAGATACCATGAATAATAAAGTTAACGAAACCATCCCCACAATCCGGAGGCGCAACAATATCACCACGACTATGCCGACACCTAGAGCGAAAAGTATGAGTTTTAAAACACTCCCCACACAACCAAAGCCCCATCCGCTTCAAAGTAATCTCGGCATTAGAGAAAACGGTCAGACTATCAGTAAGAGTTTGACGCGTCATACCCATAGCACCATCAAGACAATGACGGTCCTGAAAATGCTTTTGCCACGCGGTCTTAGTAAGGCCCTTACCACGACCATCTGGACACTCATGAAGACTCGAAAAAGGACAACGAAATCGTACCAAAATAGGCATGATAAAGAAAAAGAAAAAGAAAATAAAACCTAAAAAAGGATGAGAAATCCTAACAACGTAACACAACCCCCATGCACGGCCACGGCTCACCTAAAGCCCATGACCAGCCACCACCGTGACCACCAACACCGGCCACAACCCAGCATCACCGGAGGAAACCAAGGCAGCAACTACCGGACGAGCACCGCCCCACCACCCACCAATGGAAAAACGCACTAAACCAAAGGAAAAATGAAAAAAAAAACAAAACCAACCCTAAAGGCGACGGCAGAAGACCAGTCCAATCACCGACGGCGCCTCTCCGATATCGACTCCCCCCACAAACACCCCACACGCAGGCAAGGAAAAGGAGCAACGCGAAAACACCGCCGCCGATGTTCGAAAACAGAAAATCCAGCAACGCCTTGAAAGCAACCACAAACGCAGAAAAAAACCACAAACAAACCCACCCTGGCCGGCGACGTGAGGTCTGGGTGGCCGGATGGATAGGGTGGCCCGCGCGGCGGTGGTTAATAAAGGTTTCTGCGTACGAAAGAAAAAACAAACGCCACTCCTTCCTCTCCTCTCCCGCCCACTCTAACCGTCAACCACCAATGACAACACCACGTCCGACGACAAGAGATGGCCTGGCCGGGAATGGCGGTTGTTGAGGCAACAAACGGTGGTGAGGCAGCAGCCACAGGCCAAAGAACCCTAGTGCCCTAATCTCCAACCGATCTTATTATTATTATTATTATTATTATTATTTTTTTTTTATATTTTTTTTTTTTTTTTTATTAAGATGCGCGCAGCTTTCATTAAAATAAAATAAAATGAAAAGTTTACATGAAGTTGGTGGGGAGCCGAGAGACAATCTGGGCCCCCACCCCCTTAGCTATAGCAAAGCTAATCCTAGTAAAGATATAAGCGGTCACCCGAGCCCCAGCATCCTGAGATACCGAGAACTTCTGGATCCGCTTGAGCAAGTCAACAGCATCCGAGCCCAGCTCCCCAAGCGAAGAGAAAGAGAAGGGTAGGAAACCATAGCCAGCAGTCGCGCATAAATCCCTATACTTAGTACATTTGCGCTGAGCAGCATCAACAACAACCCGTCCCGGCACAAAATCAGACATTCCAGTCTGAGTCAAGGGGGAAGACCCTGTCAAATCAACACACACATCACGCCCTCTGTCCCACGAATAAAGTAGCAAATCCGCCGGACGAAGAGACCCGCCATGCCCGTCAACCAAACCGATATCAACCTCCTTGCCCGAAGAAATACCAGACCTATAGCATATGTCGAATAAGGTGTCACGAACGAGGCTATGCCGATGCTTAACCCCCACAGTACCAGTACAAGAAACAGCGTGGTCCCCATACACATCATCAGCAAAAACCCGAGAGCAAGCAGGACAAGGCCTAGATACCGGGAATAACGGGACACCAAGGCGATACCCCAGCACACTACGGTAAGTCCTCCGGTTCATAGTCTGACCCAACCCAGAGATAGGAACCGCGCGCAACCAATCAGAGGCGTGGGCACCCTGCTGAGACTTCCATAACGCAAGCTGACGCGGTGTCAAAGAGAATACAGATTCCGCAGTAGCAGCAATCCTCGCAAAATATATATCTGCCAGTTTCTTCATAAGGTTAGGGGCAGCGATTTCACTAGGATCACGTAAAAAGGAAGAACCTGTAGTCTCAGAGAACACCCGCAAGGCATCGTCGAAAGTAGGACCAGAATCCACAATACCTGAAGACCGAAGTAGCTTAGCCTGCAAATCAGCAGACTGCAAACGGGACGCTAGAAACGCATAATGAAAAACATCCCCGGCAGCATAAACACCGAGCCCACCCAGATGAAAAGGGAAAGTGGCAAGGCGCCACTGCCAATCCGCAAAACCAGGCCCAGACGCGGTGACAATACGTTCCAAGCTAGAACGAAGCGCTGCATCAAAGCGAAGATGGACAGACCCAAAGACCCCCGGGGAGCAAGTACGGAGGGAAAAATAGAGTTTAGAAATACCAGTACAGGCCCGAAGAAGAAGCAACTCACATTGCGGGTCCTCAATCCTCGCGACTAAGTCCATAAGCTCAACGGTCTTAGTCACTCTCCTCGCCACAAGCTCACTGCCAAAAATGGGACAAGTACTGACAGGTCCACCCAAAACAGAGACACCACGCAAGGGCCGAGCAATAGAAGGGGGGAAAACACCGGGTAGCCGACTCCGAGGATCCTCAATAGGCCAAAAGACCTCAGTCTTAGCCACATTAAGATGGAGACCGAAACGAGGCCCATCTGCCATAATCAAATCCAAAACTCTCCCCACCTCTAAAGTGTCCCCAACAATGGTGCCATCATCCAAATACCACGCTTGCAAAGTAAGATCAAAGGAATCCCGGATGTTGCACACTAGGGGATGCAAAACCAAAGCGAAAAGCAACGGCCCTAAAGGATCACCCTGCTGGACACCCTGACAAGACCACAAACAATGCTCCCCATAATAAAGACGGGCAGGGCTAGAGTAACAAAACTCCACCCAACGGGAAAGAACCGGACAACGACGGCGGACTTCCTGTAGCATAGTCACACGATCAACAAGGTTGAAAGCATTTTGGAAATCAACTAGCAACATAGACAGTCCCACATCACCACCACGGGCCTCAATGAGCCGGTTCAAGGCATGCAAGATAGCCTCTCCTCCACCGGACACCCCAACCCCAAACTGAAGGCCAGCAAAATAAGCAGACAATGAAGGACCAACCAGACAAGCACCAGCCTTAGAGACAAGACGTCTCCAGACAGTGCCAACAGCGATAGGGCGAACACCCCCGCCTGGTTTAACAAGCGGCGTGAGCGAAGCACTAGCAATGTACTCACCAAGGGCTACAGGGCACCGGCCCTCCAGAAAAAGATTTACCACCCTAGTAATAGAAGCGATCAAATCATCCGAGACAGCCACAGCAGCACCACTCAAACAGTCCAGAAGGTGTTGGGCACGAAGTCCATCCCTCCCGCAAGAAGTGCCACGCGGGAAACCACGAATCATATCCAAAACCCCTGCCGAAGAGGCAACAAGAGAATGATGATCCACAGGCAAAGGAGGCAATGAAGGAGATGGGGCGACAGGATGCTTCTCACGCAAAGCACCAAGAGTGGCATCAGTGTATGGGGCGACGCCGGAGGAAGAAAGCACCCTAACAGCAGCAGTATAATGACCATCACAAATCTTCCGCCGACACTGGCGGAGGTTTTGCTCACTCAAATCCAGATCCTCCTCCACACAAAACGAAGGAGGAACCTCAGTCAAACACTCCTGTAAAAGCTGCAACCCCCCTCCAGGCACCCCCCAAGCAAGAATAGCCCTAGTAATACTCTCCTCCTGACACTGTCGCCTAACAGCCGTCCTACACTCAAGATTACTCCGAGGAGCGAAGGTCTTAAGCAGACAAATAGGCAACACAAGCAAACGAACCCAGCAGGAGAGATCACCAGGAGAGTCAGCCACATCATCCAAGACCCCCTTCAGAACCCGAGCAAACCCAAGACGGCACTTAGGAGGAATAGATTTCACGGTGCGATGACCCAAAGAAAATAAACGGTCGAGCGACGATACAGACCAATGAACAAGCTCAACCCCAACATCAGATGAAAGAACCGAGTGAGACGGAGCCGGAGGTCTAGGGATACCATGAATAAAAAAACCAACGATGCCATCACCACAATCCGGAGGCGGAACAAAGTCACCCCGACCATGCCGACACCTAGAACGAAACGGATGGGTTTTAAAGCACTCCCCACACAACCAAAGCCCCATCCGCTTTAAAGTAATCTCGGCATTAGAGAAAACCGTCAGACTATCAGTAAGAGTTTGACGGGTAAGACCCATAGCACCGTCAATACAATGTCGATCCTGAAAATGCTTTCGCCAGGCGGCCTTAGTAAGGCCCCTACCACCTCCATTCGGACACCCATGAATACCAGAAAAAGGAGAAGGAAATCGTACTAAAACAGGCATGATAAAGAAAAGGAAAATAATACCTAATAATAAAAAAAAGAAAAGGAAACCCTAATCCCATGCAAGGCTACGGCCATCATAACACCACTAATCCCATGCAAGGCTACGGCCAACACCAGCCACCACCCGCAGGCCACCGTGACCCATACCCCACGCCGACCCGTAACCCGCCACCGTAGCAACACACCGCAGCCAACAGCACGGCAAGACCACCAACACAACAACCGACGCCGACGCGACGAAACACAAAAATAGCCTCACCACAGCCGACACTAGCGGTGTTTATGGCTAGGCGGTAGACGGCGGACGGGAGAGAGACTGGCGGATACTGTCAACGGCCAAGAGGTGCCGAGACCCGTAACCAACAGACACGGCGAGAGATAACACAAACCCTAAGAAAGAAAGAAAGAGGCGCCGGGAGATTAATCAGCGGCCAGCAACAACCGCCGACGAGAGTCAGGTCGCAATGACGGCGACACTAACAGCAACACAACGGCAACCCAACACCTAACGCCTATCACTATCCTTCCCCTCAAAACAAAACGACCCACCAACAACCCACCACAGCCGGCGACGTGAGGTCTGGATGGCGTGGGTGAGGGCGGTGGTCGGAGGGGAAGCCGGAGGGGCGGCAGAGCAGCCGCAGCAGCAACAGGAACCCTAATCCGTATCTCGCCTCTCAACTCTCTCTAACGCTCAAATTATTATTATTATTATTATTATTATTATTATTATTATTATTACTATTACTTATATTGTTTTTATTTTTTTAATTTTTTTTATAAACACAACTTTTAATGAGCTCAAAATAATTTACAAGATTTTATATTATTATTATTATTTTTTTTTTTTTTATTATAAGATGCGCGCAGCTTTCATTAAAATAAAATAAAATGAAAGGTTTACATGAAGTTGGTGGGGAGCCGAGAGACAATCTGGGCCCCCACCCCCTTAGCTATAGCAAAGCTAATCCTAGTAAAGATATAAGCGGCCACCCGAGCATTATTATTATTATTATTATTATTATTATTATTATTATTATTATTATTATTATTATTATTATTATTATTATTATTATTATTATTATTATTATTATTATTATTACATCTTACTACTTGCCAAATACAATCTTTAGTATTATTAATTAAATATACTACATCATATTACTTGCCAAACCCAAACTTTAATTAAAAAATTGGCATATAGACTATAATAAAAAATACTGCTGAAGTTTTGGCAAATTAACGTATGGTAATTATTAATTAGCATTAAATAGATCACATCTATATAGCATACAATTAAATACATTCTTCTATATATACACCTTCATTACCTGCCCGTAAACCATATTTTATCATTAACAAAAGTCGATGTAGTACTTTATGTAAATCTACGTATGCATATGTCCTTTAGTTTTGTTTGAATGTGTTATTTATTCATGTTAATCTACTTATGCATGCCCTTTATTTCATGTTAATCTACTTATTCATTCATGTGCTCTTTATTTCTATTTTATAGTGTTGTTAATTCAGATTAATTATAAATGGACTATTGCCCTCATGCAGATTAACAATCAATGACTGTACAACGAACAACATTATATACCTGTGCACCCCACGTACAGGTTTGGAATTGATGATTGTGGAGTTTAATTACTTTTTATCTACAACTTAGAAGTTTATATAGTACATAGTTGTGACTGTCAAGTGTATTTAATCTAGGTTTTTGTGGTTTATTTTTGAAGATCTCCCTCCTATTAATTTGTTATTTATTTCCGTCTTGGGTGTATTATTAAATTGTTATTTATTTTTAAGTTTGCTAAGGTTCACATAAGTGGGCAAGTGAACACGATCTTTCTCTTCTTCTCCTCACTTCCTTAATATTTGCGCCAAAACAATGTATAACAAATTATCGGAACGAAGGAAGTATCATTTATAAAGATTCATATATATGACGTAATAATCACAAAGGTTTTTTTAAGTACCTTTTTTAAATCAAAGTACCAACAGCTAGGCGAGTGTAAGTTACAATGTACTCCGTAATATACAAGTTGGCTCGGTAAAGTCGTGGAAATCTTAATCAAAGAGACAAAGGTGCAATGTAGATAAATATCAAATTACTAATTTAATGTGAGATTGAATTAGACATGGAAATTATCAAAGTATTTAATAAATAGTAGTATATGTTATCTTTTATAAAAAAAAAAAATATGTTGACATGGATATCATAATCATATTTTGTCTCATTACAAGAATCCATCTTTAATGGGATTATTTTTAAAGATAACTTATATGTTATGTTGGGTCTCAAAGAAAGTAAAAATATTTTAAAAAACAATCTCTAAAAAATGTTTATGAGATACTTTTTACACGATGAGGGTGAATATTAATTTAATTAATCAAGTTTTTTAAACTATCTTAAATCAATTGTGGTTATATAATTAATCAAATTTAATTAAGAAAAATAGAGTTATAACAATGTTAAGTTACCATATTCTTTGATGTATCTTTCACTATAAATAAACTTCTATCATTGAAAAATATTTAAAAACTATCTTAAATAAATTGGTTTTATATAATAAAATAGTTATAACAATGTTAAGTTACTGAATGCTTTTATGTATCTTTCACTATAAATAGACTTTTATCATTGAAAAATATTTCCCAATGACAAACAATCATATAAAAATACATACGTTGTAGATGCATGTTATGTGATTCTCCATTATGAATTTTTTTGATATTGTTTGTTAATTACGAGTATTATATATTATTGTGATTTCTTGTGAATGCAAATTAGAATTGTATGTTGATTATTCTATATTATTGCTATTGTTTGTTTCAAGTTTTGCACTCACACTACGTAACAAAAGCCTGCTAATTTTTTTTTTACTAATGACAAAATTCTTTTGTTATTTTTACTAATAACTTTAATTATTTTCATTTGTAGGAAGTATTCAATTTGCTCGAGTTAAATCCGGTCTACTCTTCACATGTTGGTTGTTGCTACATCTATATTGTGTTACTAACGGGAAATATAAAGACGGAAAAATATTATAGGGTTGTTATAATTAAAAATCCTACCCTTACTAAAATACGAGTCTGAAATAACTAATATAATCCTTAAGGTATGAAAGAAATAAAAGATGAATCAGTTGGGTAAGCTAATGGGTCTTAATTACATTGTTGAGTTATTTAACTTATGTAGAATTATCTAACCGACCAATTTAGTTCTTAACAGCCATGCAATAATATACTTTTTTTCATTTAATCAATGATCATGATTCATGAATAATGTTAAAAATATGATCAACAATATACTTTATTTTACCTATCCAACTTTAATTTATCTTTTACGTAAATATATTATTGATACATAACTTTTTTTGTATCGACAGTGTTATGAGTGACCTCAAACACACATGTTAACGAATTTTTTGTTATTGATATTAAAGTCATTTTATTATCTTCTAGACACAAATAAGAATAGAATATTTAGTAATATAGTAATTTGAATTATTCTACAAAGCTTAATTTTTAGTTCCCTATATCATTTATCAATCAAAACATATTTAAACCTATTAAATGATTTGAACGGAAAGGTATTGTTAATATTTTTTGGTCCATAATATGGATCAAGCAGAACTTGAGTCATTGCAAGTTTGGTCAAATATGATTAAAATAGAAGTTAAATCAATTGATCAATACTGTTTTCTTAAATATTATATTTTATCATAGTGATCTCAAGGCAAATTGAGTGAGAAGGTTAAATGAGAGTGAAAGTAAGCTGGTTAATTTTATTATTTCCATAAAAAGTCAAATTAAAATCAAATTTAACGCGTGTGATAAAATTTGATTCTTTTATTGTTTGATAATTTTATTAAGATATAAAATAACTAATCAAATGAAAATTTAATTCATGTCAGTATTAGATTGTTAAAAGTAATTTCAACGTACTTAAGATTTAATCCGTGATAAGTTAAAACATCCTTCAAAAATGTATTTTTATAAGTTAATTGTTATAGAAAACTTAATAACATGACATTAATGTAGACCCGTGCTAGGTAGCACGGACACTTCTCCTAACCAGTCGTCCCGTGTCGGACACCGTGTCGGACACACGGACACCTATAAACAAGGAATGTGAGATTGAAAGACTAGAAGAGTTTGATTAGAAGATGAGTTTGTGTGGGAAAATTGATTAGAAGATGAGTTTGTCTGGAAAATGAGAATAAATTATAGTTAAAGTCAAGTTTTACACTCAATTATTTACATTTAATATCAAATACTAATACAAAAATAAAATCGTATGTTATTTATAACTATAAAATATATATTTTATTAAATTAAAATGTCGTGTCCCGTGTCCTAAATTTCACGAGGTGCCGTATCACGTGTCCGTGCCGTGTCCGTATCCGTGTCCGTTTTGGTGCTACCTAGGTAATATGTAAAACAAAGAAATTTAAAATGAGTTTAGTTAACTAAGGAGGGGTTAACATCTTAACCACACATGTTAAATGACTCACCAACCCCTAAACTAATCTAACCTAATTAACTCTAATAATTCACGTGTCCAATTTCTATTCATCGTGTATGGAAATTGCCATAGCCTTTTTAGTTTTAGTAGGGTCTTTGGATGCAATTTCAATTCTACCCCATTCGAAAACCGTCTCTATGTGTTACCAACATAGAAGCAAGACGGTGGTTTGCGTAAATAAAACTGTCGCTTAGGTCGCAATTGAGCAAAGCTATTGAGGCACGGGTAATGTTATCCTACAGATGATCTGTTAGCTTCATCTGGTAAATTTTGAAACACCCATTTGAATGATTTAAGTATTTCCATGAAAAACAAACCAATTTAATTTGATTGTAATTTTGTCGGGGATGAAGTCAAAGTTACCCAAATATAGAAAGTAACACCTTGTTATATCCCTTTTTCATATACGGAGTAGTTTGTTGATTAGTATTTAGTAATATCGAGTAGCAGTATTTGAGTGGAATGGGTGGGCTGGTTTTACCTTGCAGAGGTGGAGTTATATCGAGTAGTACTATTTTGGGATTGCTTTCATCTTCTCCCGTGATTATCTTATCCTAATTTACTACTCATTTTTTAGTTTAATTCAATGTATTTTCTTACAATGATTAGTGTTATTGCAGTTCCAAGGTCTTTGTGGATTCACACCAGTTCAACGTCTACTGAGGTGTACCACTACATACACAAGAAGATTTCTTAGTTTCAAGGTCCGCTTCTTTCTTCATGCCTTCCATTAAATGTCTTTCTACTTGTTAGAACATCGCAAATACTTATTTCCGTCTCAAAAATAAGACGGGATTATGTTGCCCATTTTTGGTAAAAGGTAACCGCAGCTTACGACAACTTGTTTTCAATAGCGGTCACATGTAACTGTAAAATGGTTACAAAATCTCGTCTTATTACTTCATACCAAAATGGTCCGTCTAAGCAAGACCAACTGATTAAACATGGTTTGATAATGGTTTTAGGCAGCCTCACTAAGGACCCATCACTTCCCTTATTCATCCCTACATGTAAGTTTCTTCATTTTTCGTTCAAACCTGTAACTATGCTCTATTGTTCAAAGATTATCAGTCAAAGTCGACATCATTTTACCACAAAACTCAATTGAGGACCAATACATGGTATAGACTATAGAGGGGGTATTTGTTTGCTATGTTATTTTACCTTCTCAGTATCGTGTTACATTTTTTTGTGCTTTAGAGGAGTAAGGAGGTCAATAGAAGGTTTATCTGCTCCGTTGTAACCGAACCATTGCCAACTCAAGCTGAAGAATTGAATATGGATACTCCTAAAGAAATTTTCTTGAGGGACTACAAGAAACCAGATTACTATTTTGATACTGTATGTACTTTTGTCCTTGCAAACATTGCTATTTGCGATTTATCATTGGGTAGTTTGGATTTATGTGACTTGTTTAGCTTTAAGTTCTTTGAGCTGACCTTTTACTACTCTCTTGCTAAAGGTGGATTTGAAATATTTGCTGGACGAAGAGAAGACCCATGTATTTTCAACAATTACTGTCTTCTCCGAGAATGAAGGTATATTTTGTGTCTGCTTTTATTTTCCTCGTACATTTTTCGTTTAAATACCGAATTAGAGATTCTAAGCTCTTTCCTTCAATGTCAGGTTCTTCCCCTTCTCCTTTGGTTTTGGTTGGCAGTGATTTAAAGCTAATCTCCATTAAAGTTAATGGGGTTGAGTTGAAGGTACGGTAGTATTTTTCTTTTACTTGCAAATTTCGGAGTAGTCATATCATTTTTACTATGGAAGGGTTCAGAAGGAAAAGAAAGAGATCAAAAATTTTAAATCCATTGTTTGGTTAGCAAGTAGGGTTGAATGGATTTGGAAGGGAGACAAGTGCAGGTTAACTTCCCTTCCCCTTCACTCACTTGTCCACCCGTCTGTCCGCCCCTCCCCTCTTTTCTTCTCCTTTTATCTTCAAACAAAGGGTTAGTTCTCACTTGCTTTCTTCTGTATGTTTACTACGTTTAGTGCATTGAAGTATCATAGTTGGCGAAGCTCTATAACCTATTTCTTCTTCGATTTATTCAGGAAGAAGAATTTCATGTGGATTCACGTCATTTGAGACTCCCGTCGCCACCAAGTGCTACATTCACATTGGAAATTGTTACTGAGATTTATCCCCATTACAACACATCCTTGGAGGTAAAGATTATCCTTTGATTTATAAGTTATGACACATCTAATTCGTTTATCTTAGTTTAAAAGTTCATGCCTCAGGTGCAAGGTTAACTAGGTTAACTGAGGCACTACCAAAAACGCCTTGAATAGTCTTTGATGTGCCTTTATACGGTGCTACTACTGAGTCGACTACCACAGCTCCTGTTGGAATATAAAACCCACATGTGAGTTGTTCCACATTCTTGGAGAAAGAGAGATTGTACCACTTTATAAGCAAGGGAGCTACTCCTCCTATTGCCAATTGGTTTTAGGACGTAACCTACCCTGTGTTGTCAAGTGTTCCATCTCTCCTCCGTTTGGGCGTGGCCCGACCCGTTTGCATGTTCTAATAACTCCTATATAATTTGTTCTAGCTTTTTCCTATGTGCTTTCCTATGTGCGATTCCGCATTAGAGCCTGCCTTCACGGCTTCACCTTGCGCTTTGTCTCTCATTCAACATTCCTACTCCTTTTTCCGCCTCGTTACACTTGGCCCTTTTTAAATATTAAGTATGTCAAGCAAATCATTATTCTTGTCTTAAATGTACTTTTCTTGGTCGCAGGGTTTGTATAAGTCGTCTGGAAATTTCTGCACACAGTGTGAAGCTGAGGGTTTCCGTAAAATAACATTTTTTCAGGTTTGTTTCAAATATTGAATTGGTTCTTCGATTTTGTGTTTATAAATGAGGCGCTTATTCATTGCGGGTGCCTGTCTGTTGCATCATTAGGACCGTCCTGATATCATGGCAAAATATACAGTTCGTATTGAAGCTGACAAGTCCAGGTATCCAGTCTTGCTGTCAAATGGAAATCTCATTGGCCAAGGTGATATTGAGGTGAGCTCAACAAATCAGGCCATGACAGTCTCTGTACATATATCAGTAGCATAACTGGCTCCTTTATCCTATTTATATTGTTCCTGTTTAACTTTGGCAGTCAAATGACGGTGATTTGACTGATACGATCTCACTAGATACATTATTTACAACTTTTAATCAATGATTACATGAGAATTACTGTTTTGATCAATTAAACAAGGTTTTTTATTTTTAACTCTTTAAGTATATTAAGTATTAAGTATATTATGATTCAATTAATGGTCAATGTTTACATTGATTGTTGCATTATATTCAAATGAGGACAGTAATTTGGAATGAAGTACTGTGTTATATAAAATGAGGACAGTAAGCACTTCGCTGTTTGGGACGGCAAGCACAGTAATTTGGAATTAATGTACTATCTGATAGATGAACCATCTCAACCAAAACCTTAAGGTGATGGTTGAGGCCCATATATTATAATATTCTATTATGCCCCCTCACTCGAATGCCCATTGGGCTTGAAGAGTGGTTGGTTAGTGCACAAGCCCCCCATACCATGTGCCGGGTTTTTTCCACTTTGTGAGGTTGTGAGATATTGGGGGCTGCCAGGGTTTGAACACGTGACCTACGGTCACTCTGGCTCTGATACCATGATAGATGAACCATCTCAACCAAAATCTTAAGGTGATGGTTGAGGCCCATATATTATAGTTATATTCTATTACTATCGTCAGATAATTATCAACTTGTTTTCTGTACTATAGGACGGAAAGCACTTTGCTGTTTGGGAGGATCCATTCAAAAAGCCATCTTATCTGTTTGCCTTAGTCGCTGGCCAGCTGGAGAGCAGAGATGACACATTTATTACTCGGTCTGGCCGTGAAGTTTCTCTTAGGATATGGACCCCCTCCAAAGACTTGCCAAAGACAGCACATGCCATGTATTCTCTTAAGGCTGCGATGAAATGGGATGAAGATGTGAGCTCCCAAAAAAATTTCAAGCATGTCTGGTAGTCTGAAACTAATTTGTCAACTTGACTCGTAACCCATGTGCTCTTTCTTTCAGGTATTTGGCTTGGAGTATGACCTAGATCTATTTAATATTGTCGCAGTTCCAGACTTCAATATGTAAGTTATCTCGAGTAATTTCAGCTTTACTTGTTTGGATACCATAGCACTGTAGTAGGAGGGAAGGGGGCAGGGAAGCCAGATGGAGGGGAGAATGGAGTAATGCCATTTTCCTTCCAAATCATTGTTATGTGGAAGGATTTTAATTTGGTTTGTAAGAGGGTGAATAGATCCCTCCATTTTCTTCCCCTCCCCTCCGTTTCTCTTAGTCCAATTTGTTTCTCTCCGTCCCCTGCCCATCACAGGGTAAGGATAATTTGGATTTACGCAGTCATACCCTCTCGTGAGCCATTCTTATTTATTCCATCATATTCTTAAATCCCTAGGTATGACGGTAAAGATTAGCGAGTATTCAGCTCCATTCGAAACAGAAAATACAGTTTTACTATATGTGGTAAACTGACTTAGACTTATTTGATGTGCTTGGTAGGGGAGCCATGGAGAACAAGAGCTTGAATGTATGTCTTTGGAATCCCTATCTATACAGTGATTATCTTGTTGAGAAGCCGCTGATACAATGAGTTTGGAAACTTAAAAACGTTTTTTCTGTCAGATTTTCAATTCTAAGCTAGTTTTGGCATCTCCAGAGACGGCTACTGATGGAGATTATGCAGCAATTTTGGGAGTGATTGGTCACGAGGTATGTGTTGAGATTTATGTAACGATGACATTCCTTTTCTGACTTAGCCTCAACTGATTCTTGGAGCCTTTGTGATCATTACTTTTTTGCAGTATTTCCACAACTGGACTGGAAATAGGTAAACACTAAGCAATATCTTGCCTGATACAAATAGGTTTCTGAGAAAGTGTCGTATTTATATAAAATGAGACTAACCCATATACCCATATATGCATTAACCCTAAAAAAATAAAATTAAGGAATAATTACCCTATAACATATTAAAGAGTCTCATGAGAATTTTATAACGGGACCATGTCATATGAGAATTTGCCAGTACATTCCCTTCTTGGGGTTTAATTGATTTTCTGTCTTGTACCTCATGCAGAGTAACATGTCGGGACTGGTTTCAGCTAAGCTTGAAGGAAGGACTAACTGTTTTCCGTGATCAGGTACATAATCTATTGTATTGTATATGGGTTAATAGTTGGCATGGAGGTACTGTCAGTCTATCATTCCCTTCCTCATCTCAGTTTCATTTGCATAGGAATTTTCTTCGGACATGGGAAGTCGCGCTGTGCAAAGGATTGCTGATGTTTCAACACTTCGGAATTATCAATATCCACAGGTAAACTCCTATATCTGAATTGGTGCCTGCTCTTGGTATCACATATCTTTCAAGCTTTTTTTATCTGACGATTGATGAGTAATGAATGACATTCATTCGTCATCCGAAATTGAATTTTAATCTCTCAGGATGCTGGTCCCATGGCTCATCCTGTTCGCCCACACTCCTACATTAAGGTAGTTTTCTTCTTCTCTTCTAACATTATGCAACATTATGCAACATTATTCTGCTTTTCTTAAAATATTAAATTATTATCCTATTACGATTAGCATAAATTTTGTACAAGCACCAGGTCCACCACAACATTACCCCAGTGCCTCTGCAAATTGGAGGATACGGAGTGTTTGCTTGGAGATACCTTTCGCGTGTCATTGAGGTGGTTCTAAATGACACAAATGTGAATCACGTCGAGAATTACATCAAATGACGGCTACTATATGTATAAGTTTGTACAATGTGTGTTTAAAAACTTGTGATTCGACATTTAGCAAAACATATAATGATTTTTTTTACCTGAATTTAACAAGCATAAAACGCTATAAATAATAGTGTTTTTTGTAAATAACCCCCTTTTATGTACCATTTTTTACAAATAACCCCCTTATATGTCCATTCTTACTAATAACCACCTTAAATATCACTTAATGCAAAAAATTACCCCCAAAATTGCATAACGTTGACGATTTTTATAAAACCCGCATCATATACGACATTACGTCTTAAACTTATACAAAATACCTAAACTACCCTTCCCTAACTTATTACCCCCAACACCCATCTTATTACTTCATTCAATTCCATCAGATTAAAATCCCCAAATCAATTTCATTCTTCCCCAAATATAAACCCTAACTTCAATCTTCCCCAAATCAATTGAAAAACCTAATTGCTCCTTCTTTGTCATAAATCCCCAAAAATTGTATATTTTTCGTTCGTCCTTCTTCCCTAATCCACTGAAGCTTCAATTGGAATTGCAAGTAAGTTATTTTTCCTCCTTCAGTCACTCGGCTCCTTGGCTTTGGGTGGTTCAGTCACCTACTGGGTTTAGTGCGGTTGCGGTCCATGTTTTGCCTAGGATGAGTGGTGTTAGCAAAGTCAGTTTCGACCATACTAATAATTGAGAAAAGGTTGAAAATGGGTTGTTTTTGTTTCGAAATTGTTAGCAAAATTGTTAGGATGAGTCTTGGCTACTCCCTCCATAGTCTTGGCTACTCCCTCCATAGTCTTGGTTACTCCCTCATTGTGACATAGTCTTGGCTAGCATTCCTCAGCTTGAAACTTCTTCCATAGTCTTGGAAACTCCCTCCATAGTCTTGGTTACTCCCTCCATAGTCTTGGTTACTACCTCCATAGTCTTGGTTACCAATGCCTACCCCTTGATCCCCCTTGGTTTGTCCCTTGCCCCCATTGTTGAATTATGCCCTGCCCTGTACCTCAGCTCCTGCTGCATTTGAGGGGTGCAAATTTTATAAGTCAAATACTGATTTTCGTGGTTGCGGACATTTCAAGTGGATTGATGAATCAGAGTTACAATGGGAGAAAGACGTAATCATGGAGATGTTAGCATCCAAGAAGAATATGGACAAGGCTTACATTGATTTGGTTAAGAGAAATGAGAAGCTAGCTAAGGGTTTAATGATCCTATGCATTGCAATTGTCTTTGGTTGTATCATGTTGTGTATTAGTAAGTTAGGTTAGGGGAATTTGGTAGGGGATTAGTTAGTTGGGTAGGGGAATTTGGCTGAATCATGTTGGCTGTATCATGGTGTCATGTTTTGATGAGAAGCATTTGGTTGTAACATTTGGTTCAATTTTAATGAGAAGCAATGTGCATTTGCACATTTGTGTTAAACACTGTTTTGATGCTACAAGATTGACAAATACTATGTTAAAGAAAGAATAGTTCAAAAGGCAAATCAAAGTGCCTAATTTCATTGTCAAACAACACTTCTTGTTCAAAGTAAGTTTTACAAATTACCACCTAACAAGTTTAACATCAAACCATTAAGGTTGTACTGAAATTCTCTTATTACATAGACTGTCTTCTACTAACAAACACATCCTAGCTCATTAAGGTTGAGTAGCTGACTCAACAGTTGGTTGACTCCCACTAATATGACTTATGAAAGCTTGATCATTTGCCCTACTTGCCCTCTTTTGCTCAGTTTTTTTCCTCGCAGCTTTCACCCATGCTGAGTTGGTGCGAGGTCTACCACCTTTGCTGCTTGTCTTGGGGCCAGCAATGACATTTTTACATCCTTTGATGTTATGTCCTAGTGTGCCACACCTAGTGCACTTATTGGTCTTCTTTGTCCTTTTCACTTGTGAGACTTCACCAGGCTCTTTTCTCCTTTTTTTCTTTGATGGCCTACCAGACATCCTTCTCATCAATGGTGGCAATGGCTCCTCCTGGTCTGTTTTCTCCCAATGGGCTACCCCAGGCATAGGGTCTACTGCAGGAGTGTAGGCCAACAAATACTTGTCCTTTGAATAGGCTTGGTCAACATAGTCTTCTGGATCGTGTCTTTGCTTAAGTATACATGCCATGGCATGAATACAAGGGATCCCACTCAGCTGCCAATGGTTGCAATTACACACTTGTCTAACCAGATTGACTGTGTATGAACCACCCTTATAGTCAACTTCAAAATTAGTTGATTGGGATGAGAAGATTGTACAACACCTTGACTCAGCAATAACCCTCTTGAAGCATTTGTCAATGTAAGGCATAAAAGGCTTTTCATACTTGTCAACCCCTTCCCTTTTTTCATAGTTCCTCTTCATTACATATCTTCTCATCCATTCCATATGGGTTAGAATTGGCTTGTCCCTTGCATCCTTCAACACAACATTGAATGATTCACAGAGGTTGTTAGTAATCATACTGCTCTTGCAGGTCCTTTTGAAAGCATGTCTGCTCCAATGGCATGGTGGAATGGCCTTAACATACTGATATGCAGGCTCACTCAGAAATTTGGTGCCCTCAAGAGCTGCTAAAAACTCTACCTGTACAATAGACCATTGCTAGTAAGCTGTCTTTGAATGCTTGGCCACTAAATTTGCTAGTAAGCTGTACAAAACTCTAGGTGCTAAAAAAATAAATCAGAAGATAAAAACTCTATCTGTTTCATAATGTACCTCAGTTGTGGCCCATGCTGCCTCCCAGAAGCTGTCTTTGAATGCTTGACCACTAAATTGTAGCTTGAAATTGGCCCAAATGTGCCTAACACAGAATCTAATCTCAGCTTTGGGGACAACAACTTTCATTGCATCAATAAGTCCCTGCCAGCATTAAACAACAATTGCTTAATTATCATGTTGAACCAGGAAATACCTTACCTCTTTAATGAATACCATTTTAGATGCTTACCTTCTGCCTATCAGACATCATTGTCAGACCATCATCTTCAGCCTCATCATAGCCTATGTCCTTCACCAATAGTTCGAGGAACCACTTCCAAGAGTCAGCATTCTCCACCTCCACAACACCCCAGGCAACAGGAAAGAGGTTGTTATTGCCATCCATAGCCACTGCCACCAAACACATACCAGGGTACACTCCTTTTAAATGGCAGCCATCCACCCCAATAAGAGGCCTACACCCAGCTTTAAACCCTTCCTTACAAGCAGCAAGACAAATATACATCCTTTGAAACACTGGTGGTGGTCTGTCAACCCTATCTACCATCACATATGAGCTAGATCCTGGGTTGTATTTCCTAATGGTGGCAGCATAATCCCACACCCTACTGTATTGTTCATCAGAGTTACCTCATATTGTCATTTTTGCCCTCGCTCTTGCAACCCAACACTTATGATACCCAACATCAATACCTAAGTCTAATCTCACTCTATCCTGAGTAGCCTTCAACCTCCAATGTGGGTCAGACCTCCAAACTTCCAGGTATTTATTAGCCAAAAATTCAGCAGTTACCATTCTGTTTTTGGTTGTATAAGCACAAATGTGCTCCAAGTACATTGACTTAATCTGAAAAGTTAAGACATCACCATCCAATTTGGTGGCATGCACCCTAAATTCACATTTTCTTTTAGTTCCACATGTACACTTAGGCAGCTTTGACTTCTTAGCATTCCAAGGACATTGACACCTATGTTTACAATATATACTCACCCTAGCACTCTCATTGTGAGAAAAGTAAGGTTCATACCCATTCTCAATGGCATGCTGCCTTATTGCCTTCCTAAACTCATAAACTGATGGAAACTTCAACCCAACCCTAAGCACTATGGGTTTTCCAAAGTCAACATCAGGGTTAAATGTGTCATAAGAGTCAGCCTCATGATCTGAACCAACCACACTATTGTCATCATCAGAACCTAAATTGGTGTCCTCCCCAACCTGAACATTCAGATCATCAACACTAAGAATTTTACTCCTACTTCTAAGTGTCTCCCTAGCTTTTGAACATGATTGATTAAGGTTCTTATTAACTGTATCAATAAGTGAATCATCAATGACATCTGTGAACAACTCTTCATCCTCCACAAAGTCACCATGAACTTCATTATTGCCTATTTCATAGTCACTCAACTGACTATCTTCAGTCCAATAACCCTCTTCATAACCATTATCCATGTCATCACCAAACTCCTCATTATTAGGATCCTCAAACTCCTCATCAAGTACATCATCAAACTCACACACCACTTGCTTCCCCTTTTGCGTATCAGTCATTTTAAAAACTTCACTACTACTTCCCTCATTTTGCCCCTCAAATGATTCAACAAGTTTCCTTCTAGTTGGCAGCTTCTCTACCCTTCTAGGTGGCTCTACAATAGGTGAAATAGGTGAACTTGCAAATCTTGGTGATCTCCTAATTGAGTTAGGATTGCATGTAAATCTAGGGCTTGTCCTATTTAAAATAGGACTGACTACAACTTCATTGCTTGCCTCAAGTACACTTTCATCTTGATTATCCAAAGTAACAGAAGGGTTCTTGGTTCTAGGGCTTACATGATTTGAACCTTTACTATCCTCAACAAAGTATAAATCAAGCGTATTATCTTTATCACTTGAGTTTAGGAAGTCAATCATGCCCCTTTCATTTCTCAATTTCTGCAACCCAGTCATAAATCTTCTACCTTTAAGCTTAAAATAAGCTTCAAAAGGCTTACCATTCATAAAACCCTTCCCCAACTCAACTACATTGTCATATGTGAACATATTAGACCAGAAACCAAATTTCAAGCTTAAAATCCCCCCAACATAATGACATTTACCCTTTTTATTAGTCTCAAATCTACCCCCATGGTAAAATCTAACATCAAATGAGAAAGGATGAACAAATCCAGACATCCTACATAAGCATATAACATGAATATCAAACAATTTGATAATGTAATGACAATTAAACGCAACAAACAATCAGATACATCTTATATACTATAAATCTGAGCTGATAAATTACAAAGTATTACACACAAACTAACCGGTATAAGCCGCGCAATTAAGGGTTGCCTTAAACTTTGGTAAGACGGAGCGAAAACACAATCAATAATGGAGTAATTGGGGAAGATTGAAGTTAGGGTTTATATTTGGGGAAGAATGAAATTGATTTGGGGATTTTAATCTGATGGAATTGAATGAAGTAATAAGATGAGTGTTGGGGGTAATAAGTTAGGGAAGGGTAATTTAGGTATTTTGTATAAGTTTAAGACGTAATGTCGTATATGATGCGGGTTTTATAAAAATCGTCACCGTTATGCAATTTTGGGGGTAATTTTTTGCATTAAGTGATATTTAAGGTGGTTATTAGTAAGAATGGACATATAAGGGGGTTATTTGTAAAAAATGGTACATAAAAGGGGGTTATTTACAAAAAACACTAAATAATATTATCCCAATGCCTCAATGGCTCCGCAAATTGCGGGATAAGGGGAGTCAAATGTACCTTACTCCTGCTCTAGCAACACAAAGAGGATGTTTCCAAATGACCGAAGATGAACACTGCGTCGAGAAGTACATCGAAGGACGGCTAATTCACAATATAAAGAAGTGCAATCACTTTAGTAAGCTATTTTGCTTTATTCCATCCTAATCCACGACCAAAGATTAACGAGTCTTTGTCTCTATTGGAAATGGAAACACATAAAATGCTATATATGGGAAATACAAAAAAAAAAAAAAAAAAGAAAAAAGTAACTACGGAGTATTGATTTTATATATAAAAAAGCTTGACAACCCAATATTTAAGAAGTGACAAACCTAAAAAAAAGGAGAAAGCCACCTCTTACTTAGAATAATTCAGCAGTAGCCGTTGTATCAATTGAAACCCCTTTGAATCCAAACTGTTGCAGGCTGAGTTTAAAGCATCTTGTGTAAGCTACTACGCCAACTTCTCAATGCTAATGCTTTGGCTCTTAACTCTTTAATTAGACTAAGATAATGGGGGTATAGTTGAAACCCTTTGAATCCGCCCTTGATTGTCGTGCTTTAAGTTTAAGCTCAGCTCATGATGGTTTCTATTCCTCTTTGCAGATGGACAATTTCTATACTGGTAATTTTTTGCTGGTTGCTGATTACCATTAAATTTCCTAAATTTCCGTATTTACTGTCACTAACTGCTGATGTGATCTGACTTATGCCCTGTCATACAATATCTGGTGAAACATGCAGTCACGGTATGATTCGGTATCTTTACTGCTTTACACCACATTTTCTGCTAGTAGACAAATTTGCTTTTCGCTGCAACGACTTATTTCTTACTGTTCTTTTGCAGGTGTATGAAAAGGTGCAACTTCTGTTCAAAATTCTGTCTTCCAACAATAGTGGGCAAAGTTAACGAATTTGTGGTACTGTTGTCTTGTAGAGATATTTTTGTTTGATAATATGTTGAGGTTTTTTATTTTTTACCACTGACAGGGAGCAGAAGTAGTGAGGATGTATAAAACATTGCTGGGGAACCAGGGATTCCGTAAGGTATCTTTTAAGAAACTTTTATGGTGGGACCCTTCCTCGGACCCTCGCCTTGCGAGGACACCATCGTGCACTGGGCTTCCATTTATTTGTATCAATAATTTTCTTCTATTTTAAAAGAACCGAAATCCCTGATGGTCATCAGTTTTTCTCATGGTGCTATTCTACCACCTTTTTTTTTCTTTTCTTCTCATGTTCTATCGTAACATGTGCACACTCAACTGTAGGGTATGGATTTGTATTTCAAGAGGCATGATGGACAAGCCGTAACATGTGAAGATTTCTACTCTGCTATGAGAGATGCAAATGATACTGATTTTTCCAATTTCTTACTCTGGTGAGTCTGTCAGTGATGTATATCTTAGGCTAACTCGAAAGTCTCTCTCCGTTCATTTGAATACAAATAACAAAAATGTAAGGTACTCGCAAGCTGGGACACCCATAGTAAAAGTAACTTCATCTTATGACGCCGAGAAGCAGACATATATTTTAAATTTCAGGTAAATACGTTTCCCAGGCTTTCTTTTGTGCCTTTTGTTTCTCTGGAATACTTTTGCTAACTCCTGTTGTTTGGTGGACATATAATGGAATATTGCAGCCAAGAGGTACCGCCAACTCCAGGACAGTCTTTGAAAGAGCCCATGTTTATTCCAGTTGCAATCGGTTTGCTGGACTCTGGCGGGAAAGACATACCGCTATCATCTGTTCATCATGATGGCAAAATGGAATTGTTGTCTACCAATGGTCATTCAACCTACACAACCGTTCTACGTGTAACAAAGGTTGGACTTCTTTTCTAGCTCTATTTAGCATTTGCAGAGGAACCAGAAATCCTAGAGTATGTGTACCTAAATCCTAGAGTGTGGGTACCTAAAGCCTAGAGTACGTGTTCCTTTTAATGTCCGTTGTCGTTCATTTGCTTTATTGTGAGGTATTTAACATGTAACATTTTCAAATTAGGTGGTAAATCAATAATGTAGAACATCTGTAGAGTCTATTGATCGAATACGAAAAAGGGGGGTTGAATTGGGTATTAAAAACTAGCCCTACTTTTTTGAATTATATGATGCATAATTAATTACTTGATTTTATTGAGCAAAATCAACCAATTAATTAATCAATGAATTATGCGAGTTACGAAATAAAGAAATAAAGAGCGACACAAGAGATTTTTGAAGACGTTCAGTTTCACAAATCGAAACCTACGTCCACTATTCTCGATTAATAATTCTTAGTACCTCTCTACGGATTACAAAAATTATCAACCCACTCGTATAATCAACTATGATTATAACTCAGATTGAGTATCGCTAAATACTCTATACTATCTTACGTTAATAAGAAGTACAATATAACTCACAAATTCTCGTTAAAGAATAAGTAAGATTATGTGATGTACTATTATCCAATAACGTATTTCACTCGAGTGATTGACAAAGATTGATGCTTGACTTTTTTCGAAACAAACAATAAAAATAATAAATATTTTGCTCAAAGTTTGTTTAAAATCGATTTGTAAAATTCTCTCAAATGTGCATAAAAGTCTTGTTGAATGTTTGAGATCAATGGAGTATTTATAGTAGAAGCATAGGAGAGGTAAATTCTAAACCCTAGCTTTTTCTTTAAGAGTTAAGAAAGATATTTATCTTTTATCTAAAAATATTGTTGTAAAACCCTAGGTTGATCCAAAGAGTAAAACTCGCCAAAGAGGCCGTTTTCCTCTTCTTCACGCAAACCTAGGCTGTTGTCCATATGCACGCAACCCTAGGAAACACAAACCTTATGTATTTCGAAACCCTAGGTGGCACAACCACTAGTTGGGCTTATTAGGTTAACAACAAAATGAGATATAATGTATTAGAAACCCTAGATAGCATGACAACCCATAAGTTGTATTACTAACCGATAGAATTTCATAAATACATTAACTATGTAAGACTTTGGGTAAATTAATATTTACTACCTTATATTTACCATTTTTCAAAAATGACTTCCTTAAAAAACTATTTTCAAAACTTACTACCTTAGTAAGCACTATTGTTTATATTTTGCTACCAATTGCATTTTCCAGCAACTTATTTTATGACCAAAATACCCCTCTTATAATTTCTATATCTATTATCTATCCCCCTCCTCTAATTAATTCTCCTTATTCTTCTCCTTCTTGCCCAGTTTCTTCCCCTCTTTTTTTTCGATTGTTACTTGTCTTCTCTTTTATCAGATTAGTTACCTTATTGAAAGGTTAATTGTCTTCTCTTTCTTTACTTTTATTGTATTAATTCTTTATTTTATGTTTACTATTAATGGTTATAGTGTATTTGTGATAGTTCTAATTGAATTAGGGCTGTTTTTCTTGTTTTAAATTTTGGAATTTTTTATTACTTTGTACAGGATTTTTGAATAGTAGGGATGAAAGTAAAGGGTTAATATGGTCACTTAACATGTTAAGTGGCCGGAAAACACAATTGGTAGCAAAATATAAACAATAGTGCTTATTAAGGTAGTAAGATTTGAAAACGGTTTTTTAATGTAGTAATTTTTGAAAACTGATACATATAAGGTAGTAATAATTAATTTACCCTAAAACTTTTGATAAATATAAAATACTCTTTCACTTTTCGAAAACATTTAAAAGATTTGTTTCCAAAATCATGCATCAATTTCGTCATTCAAAGTTATAGGTGAAATAGCTATAACTTTGAACTTAGTATGTAAAGTTATAAATGAAATAGTTATAACTTTACTTATATAAAAATCACTCTAATGAAATAGTTACCAAATGACGACCTATACTATCTAATCTTCACAAAGATCTTCAGTATACGGATCATCGCTTTATCTTCATCACAAAGACCCTCCATCTTGAGTCTTGTGTTATTTGAAGTAGATCTTGCTTGAATTGTTTCTTCAATGTTATAACCAGAATAGATATAACTTTGCATATGAACTTCCAAAGTTATAGCTCAAGCTTTTATAACTTTGATAACTTTGTCTTACTGAAATTTTCAAAGTTATGCCTCAAGCTCTATAACTTGATCTCCTTACTTGTAATTATTGTTAGCTATAATAAGACTAAAGCACACAGTTACATGCATATGATATATCAATTAAATCAAATCTATCAATTAAGCATATTATCAAATACATACACTTGTCATTATCAAAACTATACCATAGGTCCAACAACATCATTTGCCATGCGGCCACGCCGTTCAGCATTTATTTAATACGTATTTTTGGTATTTGTCTTTGGGTTTCTCATTTTTCTGCTTTATTTTTTCTTGCAGAAAGAGGAAATATTTGTATTTTCTGGTTTATCAGAGCGGCCAGTTCCATCTTTGTTAAGAGGCTTCAGCGCACCTATCCGTCTTGAATCTGATTTATCTGATGAAGACTTATTTTTCCTCCTTGCCCATGATTCAGATGAATTCAACCGGTATGTTAATTATGTAAGCAAGTTGTCTGCAGACCTCTACGTGCTGAATATTGCAATATCACAAATACTTATTTGATGCAGTCTTACAAGTGAGACCAACACATTAACCCTTTTAGTAACTCTTCTATAGGACCGTCCTATAGCATAGGACTGACCCAATAGGAGAGAAGCCCAAGGATAATATTTTATTTTATTTATATTTTAATTTTATATTAACAATCCGAAAGTTTATGATGAAAACTAACCTATTTAAATGTACAAGTTATCAATATAAAATTTTAGGTTATGAAAATAAAACTTTTTTACAAATTTATTAAGTAATTTATTTGGGCTTTTGGTTGATGGACTATTCTTATGTGGAAAATGGCTTTAATTTCTGAAGGTGGCCCATTATCGTGTGCACTTGCTCCCCTGTGTTACAAGTTATCAATATAAAATTTTAGGTTATGAAAATAAAATACTTTTTTACAAATTTATTAAGTAATTTATTTGGGCTTTTGGTTGATGGACTATTCTTATGTGGAAAATGGCTTTAATTGCTGAAGGTGGCCCATTATCGTGTGCACTTGCTCCCCTGTGTTATAGGTAGGAGATTTTGGTATCTTGAAACCCCACGGAAATGGCTAATGCTGTAAATAATAATTTGCCATCTAGCGATAATTAGTGTCTTGTACTCCTCTTTTGTGTCTGATAGGTGGGCTTTCATGATTGCAGTTGGGAGGCTGGACAGATACTGGCAAGAAAGTTGATGCTAAGTTTAGTTGCTGATTTCCAGCAAAATAAGCCTCTCAACTTAAACCACAAATTTGTGAATGGACTTAAAAGCATTCTTGGTGACAAAAATTTGGATAAAGTCCGAACTCAGTACTGTCTTCTTTAGCGTGCATGTTTCTTCTGCATAACCCGAATTTTACTGAGATTATTTTTGTACCCCTAAAGGAATTCATTGCAAAGGCCGTAACTCTTCCTGGTGAAGGAGAGATCATGGATGTAATGCGTGTTGCAGATCCTGATGCTGTTCATGCAGTTCGAACTTTCATTAGAAAGCAGCTTGCTTTGCTTCTAAAAGCTGAGTTTATCCGCACGGTGCGCTTTCTAGACTTACGTGATTTAGATTTTATATGTTTTGTTCAGTGCCAACAACAAAACCATATTACCGAAGTTCCTAGTGGCTTAAAGATTCCACCTTTTAGTCCATGACAATGTGAGGTAGTTGGGGGTCCAGATGTATGCAACCTTGCCCATGTGTAAGAGAATACAGAGTAGTTTCACTGCCAAAACTTGTGTCAAAGTATGCTCTGACCAACTGTTACAACAACATTAGTACTTCAAGACCTCCCGTAAACGGCGGGGTACGTAGGGGGTGTTGGATGTACATAACTTACATTGTTCCTGATTATCCATAAAGGCCATGGTGAAAATTGTATTAAGCGTTGCACTAATTGATGGGTACTTCACAACCAATAGAAGTGCATTTAGTTCAGTGACTCTTTGTTTTCGTTAGAAATGATTAAATCACAAAAAAAGAAAGTCATCTGCTTTATTTTATCATATTTCAAAGCCGAAGAAAAGAAAGCCTTCACTTGTGCATTATACCATCATATTTCAAAACGAAAAACGTTACGATGATTTTTTATGCTGAAGTTTTCTGAGAACTGAACTGCCTCGGATTTCTTATCAGGTTGAAGAAAACAGAAGCTTCGAGCAATACAAATTTGACCATTGCAATATGGCTAGACGGGCACTGAAGAACATTGCACTTGGTGATTGTTCTTTACATGTCGTAACCACTTTGGGATTTAATGATGTACAGTAATGCACTGAGAAGAAACTAAAAACCATCTATAATTATACTGCAGCATATATAGCATCTCTCGATGATTCCGAATGCTCTGCGCTTGCTCTGAACGAATATAGAACAGCAACAAATATGACTGATCAATTTGGAGCTCTGACAGCTATTGCTCAGAACCCGGGTGGAATTCGTGATGAAGTTTTGTCTGACTTCTATGACAAGTGGCAGAATGATTTTTTGGTGAGTGACAACCACCTAAATAAACTCTTTGTGTTTGTTCTAAATTTACTTCAGAGAAACATTGTTGCTATAATCATATTCGGCTCCTGCAGTTAGTTTCTCACTTTCTTGCAATACAATCTTACTAGTAACTTAAGAGTTAGATTGTTTCACATTTGAAAGTAAAAGGGTCGCTGAGACGCTGAAAAAAAATAAAATGACCAGTAGCTAAAAGTATGTGGTCAATATTGAAAAATTTGGTAAAAATTTATATGTGGTCACTTATTAGGGAGTAAAGTGTTTTTACTATAAATTATTGTAAGACCATCAAAAGAATTATTAATTTGACTGGAAAGCTCTTTGTTTTAAATGCGCTGACTATATCGGCTTTTCTCCTGCCCCTATCCCTGATTGAAAATAAAGGTTGTGAACAAGTGGTTTGCGCTTCAAGCAACATCGGACATCCCAGGCAATGTCGAAAATGTTAAGAAGCTCTTGGAGCATCCTGCATTTGACCTCCGTAATCCAAACAAGGTTCATTCTACAAACTCAAATCACGCATCCATTATTCAAGCGACTTAAGCTTTCAATGTTCTAATTTCAACCCCCGTGAAATAGGTTTACTCATTGATTGGAGGCTTTTGTGGATCCCCTGTAAATTTCCATGCAAAGGATGGATCAGGATATAAATTCTTGGGAGATTTGGTGGTCCAGCTCGATAAAATAAATCCACAGGTATGTTAACTGATGAAAAAAAAAGCAAGGAATTGTACTCTTTGGAAATCCAGTTTTGTTATTTTCCTTTTTTTTCCCAGTGAGCAGTAGTACTCCGTAATAAATTTTATAATACGGAGAAGTATTGAGATGTAACTCAGTACAAGGCCAGATTAGTCTATCATCTCCTAAGAATACTATACACCTTGATGTAGGTGGCCTCACGAATGGTATCGGCTTTCTCTCGCTGGAAGCAGTTTGATGAGACCCGTCAAGCCCTAGCAAAGGTAAAATAGACTCAGAAATTTGGTGGATGTTAAGACTACTGATCTTCTTAATTAGGTTTTATTTTGATGCATTGACGAGGGCGTCATGGTGTATTACAGGCTCATTTGGAGAAAATCTTGTCCAATGATGGATTATCCGAGAATGTTTTCGAGATCGCTTCCAAGAGCTTGGCGTAGATCGCTATACTGCGGTACTTTATCATGATTTTGGACCTGCGAAATTGCGTTCTTATCCTTTTGTTTTAGATTAAGAACTTGACTATATTTACTTTACACCTACGTAATGTTGGTATACAGTTTTCACCTGATTACTTTCTTTCTTATGGATTTGATCTAGACTCTGGTCAATCTGATCTTCACCCATGATTTGGAGGATCAAATTTAATCAATAAGTAGACAGGTCTATGTGTCGGAAGTTCATATCCATACCCCATAAAATAGCGTTTTTGATGGCTTGAACCGGACAAGAGAGACAAGAGAAACAGAGCCTTAGCAATCAAACGAAACCCAACCTCCTCGCGCAACAGTGTTCTTTCAAGCAGTGTCACTTTTAATCTTAATCCTTTCACTAGAAGTAAAATTACCCAACAACAATTGAGGGAAGAAATTACCTCACAATCCTTAATAGACGACTTATTCAGTGAAACCTCCTCCTTAAGCTTGAGGGCTGAAATGTTGACGTGGGTATCCTTAAATAAGCAAACAAAATGCTGTTCAAGTATCCAACTGAGCTTTTGAAGATGATCTCGTTTCTATGGAAGTATGTTCTTCACAAAATAGCCAAAAAAGTGATTATTTTTTCTCATCCATTGTCCATTTTATCAAGAAGAATCCAGTTGCTAAGTTGATAATCCAAAGTTGAAGAGAGCAACAAGTTCCATGGAATGGCGATCCAAACCAATCATAGAGGCCAATAAGCAATCTTGAAACAAATGTTCTCCGGATTCCAGAGAAGAAGAATCATCATCACAAAAAAACACACCGATTCTTCTTCGTATTAGAGAATAGGTGTGGTGTGGTTGTTGAGGTGGAGAGGAAGAAGGCGATGATGGGAAGTGGTGAGGTTTTGATCGGCGACCGTTGTCAAAGCAACAAACCAAATCTAGTTCTCATGGCAACTAAAGACAACGATAAGTGTGAGAGCGTTATTAGCCTGGACGGAGTAAATGTAACACCCGCCATTTTTCTAATTTAGAATTCTTATTCTAATTCTTTTTACGATTTATTTTTTAAAATTTCGGTATTAATTCCAATTAATTCCAAGGGTTGGGCGTGTATGACTCCGTGTAGGTGGCTTGGTTAGCATCTTGCCCATGGGTCTTTGTAAGCCTACCTCCATTTTCTTTCATTCTCTCATGTGTATGCTAGCATTTGCATTAATATTCAGTTTGAAAAAAATTCACCGATGTCTGAAATCGTAGTAGGGAATTATACTCGGTCAAAGGTTATTCGTTAAAATAACTCTGACCGTTGGTAATTCCCGGCTACAAGTTCAGAAAGCGGTGAATTTTTTTAAATTCAAGACCGTTACGAGATAATTGGTTTGAAAAAAAAAAATTATCATTTTCGAACTCGTAGCCGAGAATTATTAACGGTCAAAGTTTTTATTTTTCCGAAAATGCGGGATACACCTTGAAAAATGTAAAAGTTGAGGGGTACTAGTGAGAAAATCCTATACTCCCTCCTATTCTTTCATTTCTTCTCCCTCTTTCCTTATTAGGTAAGTCGGATTCTTTCCCCTTTCCTTTTTTGGTTGTGGGGTTATGTGTTTGTGTGGTCCAAATTCATTTGTATGTGGGGTAGTGTATTTTGTGTGGTCCAAATTCATTTACTTAATCCTTGTGCAAAAAGGAAAGAGGAAGAAATGAGTGAATATGAAAGAGTATTTAGTTTATAATTATTTAAGGGTTATGCTCTTTCATGGACACAATTTACTCATTCATGGACGGATTTTACACAATTAACCTTCTTATTTTTTTCATCCTCATACCATCTCCCCCATTTTCTTTCAAAAACAAATAAATCACAGAAAGACTACTTCCGGCCACCACCCACTTATTGTTGTTGCCACCACCACCAGCCGACACAATGCCTATTGCAACTGCCGACCCCATCCCTCCGCCGGCCACTCCATACCTCTGAGGCTCCGCCCTATCTTCCACTGGACCACCACCCATCGTCGTTCCACCCTCCCATGTCGTCACTCTTCCCTCACCGACGACCCCTCCCCTGTCGTCCCTTACCCCACGCTACCAGCCCTCACCAACAGTGGCGACACCGATCCCACGCCCTCCCAAGCATCACCACCGCGGCACCACCCCGTCCTCATCACCATCCATCATTGTAAAAGCCCTAATTTTAAAAGACAAAACCCTAATTGAAATAATTTTTATTTAATCGAAATAATACATATTGATGAACAAATGATTTATTGTTTGCTAATTGCTATGATAATTGATATCCCGAATTGCATATTTGGGAGAATTTGATTATGTCTTTGGGAAAGAAAATAGAAGAAAAATGGTTGGTTTGTTTTTTTCTAAAGAAAAGGGTAGTGTATGGAAATATTGTGAAAAAGAATTCATGATAGAGTAAAATGCGTCCATAAAAGAGCAATTACGTTATTTAAACACTAATTAAAGTATAAATTAAAAAAATAATGAAATAGTGTATCTTTGGTGAATTTTGATTTATTACCTCCAAATACCAATGTAACAACCCGAATTATAAAATAAAAGAAATATCGCAATAATAAATAATCAATCAGAGTATAAAGATGAAATAGGGTCAAGGTGGCGAAAACACCTAACAAATCCGGATCGATACTTAAATCCAAATCTAAACTAATACATTATTAATATCCTCAAACTAAACAAACTTCTTAAACGATTTATTTCTCTTGCTAGAGTATCTCCATCATAAGCATCCGGACAAGCAGCAATAACTTCAACCTGAGAATGGAGGGTTGACAGTCAGTTGAGATTAACTAGATGCTCTCTCAGTAATCATAGCAGACATGTGAAGTAATGTATACCACATGATGTGCAACCAAATTTACCATGAGATCGTTATTGCCAAATGAATGCAACTAGACAAACCTCTAGACCATGAACACTAATTAGACCAAACGTATCACATGATTTATAACAACAAAGGCACCAATCCAAGCAACAAAGCACATTGAATAGAATGAATGTCGCTAGAGCGATTAATGAACTGCTTCTAACCGCTAGAGCGTATAAAGAACTGCCTTTAACCGCAACAACGTATAACGAAATGCCTCTAGCTGATGAAACATATAACGAACTGCTTCCATGGGCTAGAAATAAAATGAGTTGAATTTCGTGGAGCTAAATTGAGTTGAATGAAGCCGAACTAAATTAAACTAAACAAATTAAAACTGAGTTGAATTAAAGAGAGATAAGAAGCTAAATTAAATTAAATTGAATAGAACTAAAATAAGCTCAAATTAAGGCGTTTACTAAAAGCTTTTACTACTCCCTCCGTCCCAGTCAATTGTTTACACTTGCTTTATTTTCCCCTCACAAAATAAAGCAAGTGTAAACATCTCACTGTGACAGAGGGAGTAGGAAAATCGGGCAGAATGAAGTATCTATGATCCCTAAATACTTGGCTCCTTGTCTTTGATATTTCTAAGCTTTCCTGAATAATGAAACATTCATCATCTGGGTTCCTAAATCCCAAAGCAGATAGTAAAATCATCACCTTAAATGTGGGTGGTCAATTATTCCAAACAACCCATGAAACCCTAAATCAAGTTGGCCCCAATTCCATCCTCTCTACTTTCTCTAATTCAATTTCAGATCTACCTTTCATTGATAGAGACCCTCATCTCTTCTCCATCATTCTCTCTTTTCTCAGAACCAACCATCTCCCCTCTTATTCCAAATCCCCTAATTTCCAAACCCTAATTTCCGAATTCCAATTCTATGGAATTGACCATCTTTTGATCAATTCTCTCTCCAACCCATCTCAATTCAATCCTTATACACTCCACAAATCTTCCCTCCTTCCCTTAAATGGCAGAGATACTCCTTCCGCCATCTCCGCGACGTCGTTTGGTTCTCTTCATGTTGCTCATGGGAGCAAGATCACTTCTTTTGACTGGTCGTTGACTAGAAAGTCAACTATTTTGACTCAATTCGTTGCTGTTGATTCACTTTTAGCCGTTGCACCGGACGTCGTGGCGGCCGGTGCCACGGATTTTTCAGGATTGCAAATAATTGATCTAGACAAGGGTGTTGTCAAGGAGAGTTTGAATTGGGAGAATTCAACTCGATCGAATTCCAATGTCCAAGCTCTAGGATCTTCCAATGATTATTTGTTCGCTAGTTATGAGTCGAGTAGGCGAAACTCCAATGCCATTGTTGTTTATGATCTTGTAGGCGAGTTTAGGCCTGTTTTTGAGATTGCCCGCAACGAGATTTATGGTGCTGAGTTTGATTGTGGTACTATCCCAGCAACGAAATTGAGTTGGGTTTCGAGTCGAAATATGTTATTAGCATCTGGGTCTCATAGCGGTCCGACAGGAGTATTAGGTAGTATCAAATTGTGGGATGTTAGGTCTGGTGACTTAGTTTGGGAGATGAAGGAGACGGTTGATTGTTTTGCTGATATTGCTGTTTCGAGTTCTTTATCTGCTATGTTTAAAGTTGGGGTGAATTCTGGTGAAATGTTTTATTTAGATTTCAGAAAAATCGGCCCAGAAAGTGAGTGGGTATGTTTAGGTAATAAGATAAAGTCGATAAGTGCAAAGAAAGAGGGTTTGGGATGTAAAGTAGAATGTCATGGGAATAATGTGTTTGTTGGTAAAGGTGGAGAATTAGAGTTGTGGTCTGAGGTTGTGCTTAATAAATCGAGTGATGAAACGTTGTTGAATGACAGTGTGTTTATGAGGAACTTGATGGGAAAAGCCGAGGATATTGGAGGGAACAAAATTACCAGCTTGAAATTTGGCGGTAACAAGATGTTTGTTACTAGGAAGGATCAGCAACTTATTGAAGTTTGGCAAAGTTCAACTACAGGATGTGAGCCCTTGTAATGTAAGTCCTCGGGTTTTCTTTAAATGTTATTTCTCGCCTTTAGTTTTTTATTTTATTTTTTCTGGATTTTTCGACAAAACCTTGTGAAGTTGTGAGGGAGAGCCTCTCACTAAGTTATTGAGAAACCACTTTTTCCTTATCCCTTCATATTTTTCGTAATCCATTTACGATTGATCATGCTTTCATGATGGGAGGTACCGATTTTATTTTTGATTGTGACCATTTTTTATTAGCAAACCATATAAGGTATGTCTTATAATAAGACGCTTATGAAAAGCTCCTCGTGTTACTTAACTCGTTTAACTAAAGCGTCTTCTAGTAATTTCATGTTTCCAAAATATATGCCTAGATATACTAGAGATTACGAGGTAATTAGGTCTCTAGAGAGGAATATGCAAGAACAGAGTGTTCATATTCTATTTTATACGGAGTAGTTTTTATACTCGTATTCAATTATCTTGCTCATGTATCTATGTAGTATGAAGGGGCCTTGGCACAGCGGTTAAGGTGTTGCCGTGTGAGTGTGTGACCAAGAGGTCACGGGTTGAAGTCACTGGAGCAGCCTCTTGCCAAAATGGCAAGGGAAGGCTTGCCCATATTACACCCTTATGGAGGGACCCTTGCCTTGCCGGAACGCCATTTTGCACCTGGGTGCCCTTTTTTATGTATCTATGTAGTATGATACTATGATGTTTCTGAAAATTTTGTTATCGTGTGATAGCGAGTAATCACTAATTCACTATGTCTTTATGTGGTGTCCCGTTGTAAATTTTGGGTGGGGTCATATGAAAGAGGATTGAAAAATTACTGCACACTTTTTTTAGGTTAGAGGTTTCCTAGGACCCTGTACCATTGAATGTCCCTCCAGCCCTGGAGAGTTTCCTATCCCGTTGAATTATATTTGCTTAAATTGAGAGTAGTAAAGATGCTCATTTCCTTGCTTATATCAATACAACGAGATTTATTTACATTTTTGTTGCTGGTAGATTAGATAGTCTGCCCTACCAAGTAATATGCATCTTTAGGGTGGGACAAATAAACATTCCTGCAACCCTCCATTTGCTCATCAATGCTAAGATATCATATTATCCTTTTTAGATTTTTGGCTTATGTTATCCAATATATTTCCAGTTTGAAAACACATTCCCTTTTCAGTATCTTTTCATGCCGAATATTACTCCATCCGTCTTGGCCATTTGCTTAAGGCGTCTTATTTTTTTACCTTTTCATTTAGGCATGATTTTAACATATTAGTCATCAGTACCGTTACATATTTTTCACCCCACCTCTTTACTATTGTTGATAACCCCAGCCAACCCCCACCACCGATCTGCTATACAAAGGAATAAATACCACCACTGTTGAGAAACATCACTCCATCATGTCGGTTCATCTATTAGAACATGACAGATCTGATTTTTTTTTTGTTTATTGTGGGTTTGATAAGGGGTAACTTAAAAGGAAATAGTGAAAGTGTAACACCCCGCCCTGGTAGTGGTCACTTACGGTAGCTCGGCAGGCTGTGTGTACATGACCCACAGATCAACACGGGTCGTTTCCAGCCCATTTTGTTCTCACTCATGCGCATCCCAGGAACCTTACCAGGAGGTCGGTCACCCATCCTAAGACTACTCCAGCGAAGTATGCTTAACCGTGAAGTTCTTATGCATGGATAACCAGAAAAGAAAATGCACTTTGTTGATATAGTTAGTATTTTCAATCCCTTTAAGCACTAGTCATATTTTAAGCCTATCAATGAATCTCTTCAGGGGCACCCCACGCATGGAGTCTTACAGGAAGAGGAAGAGATCGAAAAATGGGGGAAAACGAGTATTTTCGGTTTTTACCTTGGTATTGATGCCAAACTAACTGGTAAATAGTTCACTTGGTACGAGTGGGGTATCCATATGAGGAGGGATTGTAGATCATGAATTTCATGACTGTCGTAGCATCCCTGCTTGGATTATTTTTCGGGATTTTTTTACCACAAAACCATAGACTGATCATTGTCACTCACTTAGGTACACGTTTAACTTTGTTGGTGAAATAATGGATAAAAGAACACAATGAGAACCGTTAGGCGTTAGCCATATAGACACGTTGTTACTTGGGTAGATATTTTAGGGGTTAATGTGAAGGAAGGCACCCCATAGATCTTAGGCCATCAAAATGCTAGTGTCCCAAGCATAATGAATAAATGGAGGGAAGGAGAGCATATATGGTGGATGGCTATTTGAGTTAAACTCGAAATGTCCTTTTTTTACACTTATATACCTTTCTAATTATTTATTTCCGCTTTGATCCATTTCTTTACATAGCAAATTTATATTAAGGAGGTAGTGAAGGAAATGAGGATAACACATCTTTATAAGAGTAAATTACAAATTGTTCTTACTGTGTTGTAAAATCGCGGGATTCCTTTTAAAAGCCCCTCGAGCCATGCCATCAATTTTTATTTCATTTCTTCTAATTTTGTCTTTTTCAACTGTTTTGAGTGTTGGTCTTTTACATGACTTGGTATATTGTTGTTTTCGTCGAAAGTGTATGCCTTTAGTTTGTTGCGTCTTTAGCTTCGTATACCTTCTGTTCTTCATTCAGATATTGATGCGTTTTCTAAGCTGTGGTTTTGAATCTTCTGATAGATAACTTGTATTACAATAAAATCTAGACGGATAGAGATATAGTTTAGGTGTAGTCTACCTCCCTCTTGGTCGTCATTGTAGGATTGCTGATTGCACTCTCATGTTCAGTTTTTCATCAGCCATATTATCCGCAAGTTACAATTGTGGAGAATATTTGGTACGGATACAATAGACTACAGCCATATTCTTCGTATACGGAGCCCTTGATGATAAACATTCTAATTTTAATTACTTAGCTTGATACTTTTTGTGCTTCTTACAAGTAGCATATATTTTGTAGGTGTACAAGCAAAAACATTAGTGAGAGGACAAAGATGAGACATTAAGTTCTTGAATCACTGGAGGGAAGGATGATGTTGAAGCATATGTTGCCTAGGCAGCCCAAAACTTTTGACAAACTTGCAAGTAAAGCACAGTTATGGTTCCTTGAGCTTATCTCGGCCACTGCGAGTGTAAACTTAGAAGTGTCACGAATAAGCGAAAGACATCAGTAATAGCTGTGATGCAAGGTAAAGCATAACCAAGGACTCGACATGATCAATGCAAAAGACCGGCCACAAAGCATGCCTAGCGCACTCTAAAACCGTATGTCATGCTGCTTAACGTGTCTCCTCAAGCATGGAAGTTACAAAGGCCAAGTGCAGAACCACACGCCCACACCTCATCATCCCAAGATCCTTAGTTAATTCTGTGAACTTTGACTGAAAATGTAATCTGCTACAAAGACATAATTTGAATGTTGTAATTCCCGTCTAGTGTCACTTGATGTAGCAAGATTGTGTCATCCTCCAAACTTTGCAGGGAGCTTTTTATGGTAATATCGTGTAAATGAAAGCACCTTACCCGAGATGACATCGAAGATATAAAATTTACCAGACATAAAAGTGCAATAATCCTGTCGTGCAGTTTTAGTCAAATTGCTACCTCTGTAAAGTGTGGTAAATTGGTAATCCTAGTTCATATGATGAAAACCTCGTCTATACTTGACAATTTGGCAAAGAGGTTTTGAAATATTGCGGTTTTTGAGGCCAATATGAGCTACAGCATAATTTTGTGGTTTATGGGTAATCCAACACCGTTGGGTTGAGGTTGAGGTAGAGCGGTTGGCAGTTGGCAGAGTAAACTGTGGCAGCTGGTTATTAGTTCGAGTTAATTGGTGGCAGTCATGACACTCATTGGAATGGGAATGATCACCGGCTCAAAACATTAACACTGCACACAAGAATATGCATGTCAGGTAAGGTGTGGCAGAGGGGATCAAAATTGTATTGGAATCCTCTCCGGTTTGAATATTTTGGGTTGCAATCAATAGTCGATAATTATGCCAAATAAATCTTAAAATAAAATCTGTACTGGAGATTGGTCTATCAAAAACACATGTTCCTCCGGCACGATTGGAGTTTAGGGCGACGTTAAAAGTGTGGGAGAGACCATAACATGAAGACGTAGAACCTTAGAGGTTGTGGAAGATTCACCAGGTTTGAGTATATGCTTCTGATATTCCATCAAACTTGTACTATAAATAGATCAGCTCGATAATTGTCATAACCAAGCTAAGTCTTAAATTAAGAACTCTCTAAAAACCTCTCTTGTAATCCTTGTAAAATATATCCCTTCATTGTAATTTAACTTTTTACAATTCAAGTATTCTCTTATCTAACACTTATCTTAATAGTCATAATTTTCTAATTGTTAAAACCTCCCTTCTATATCGGAGCCATGACAAAATAAGCTTTGCCTAAGTTTCATAAAGATGAGTAATCTCCTACAATATGTTTAAAATGTTAAGTATGTTCTGTGGTAGCCTTTTAATGTTGGTAATTGAAGTGTAATTATCGGTTTCCTTTTAGTGTTTTCGGTTTTGGTTCACGGATGGGCAAAGTCGTTATAATATAATAAGTTGGGGTAGTACGAAGTGTACGCTTATAAAATTATTTACGAACTTTGGAATAATTACAATTCCGGAACAGAATTCGGAAGAGTTGTAACTCTTAGAATAACTCCATGTTTTCTTAATTACTTTCTTTATAAATAGGAGTTAAAAGATTATTTCTACACAGAATTTCAATCTTCAGCATCCAAGAACAAAAGCAAAAACTACAAACCAAACTTCTTAGTTATATCTCTGAAGTGTCGATTTCAGAGGACACAGTCTTATTATTCTGATCTCTGTAGAAAATTCGGAACAACCCTGACACTGTGATAAGAGTCGAATTGTTCTATTAGAAAAACGTTAACTCGATTCGATATTGTATTTTATTTTGTCAATTCCTGTTTTGTGTACCCTGTATTCCAACACTTAATGGATCTTGCACATTGCACATCATAAATCTATATTAAACTTAAGATGAAGGAATATGAGAAAAAGACGCCAAAGAGTCCTATGGATCTTGAACCTTAGGGTGAAAGTGTATGAGTAAGAGAATCACCTTGGTTTTGTGATCACAAGGACTTAGGCTTATATTTTAATATTCCTGCGTCTATATGATTTAGATAGATGGAGGTAACTCATTATTCTTAGAATTTCGAAAGATGGATAAGAAATAAAGTGTTCTGTTATGATTTCTCATCCATTATCATATAATGGAAAAGTCATAAAATATATTATCATGTACTTGTTCATCCTCCACTTTTAGAAAATCCAATGCTTGTAAAACAGACTACCTTTATGAAGTTGAGTTTAATGAAGATAACAAAAAACTTTTTCTTTTTGTCGCCCGAGAATTGCTAAATTCGCCCGAATAAAAGACAAAAATACCCTTTTTTCTTAATTCCTTTCTTTTAATACCCTCACCTCTCACCATATCACACCTACAATTCATACATCCTCAATTTTAACCGCAATCAAAAAATATTCTCACTTAAAGAGTTAAATCCCCTTCATTTAGTTTACTTATGTAGTTTAATTTATATGTGGAATAGTTAGAATTTATATATATAAAATATTGGAAAAAATTGGAATAATAAGGCACAATTCACAAGAACAAACAATGAGAACCAAATTAATTAAACTTGTAAAACTTGTAACCCATATTTTGTGTGCCATTGGCATTCATATGCACTGACAATGGATTGAACAGAGACTCGCACGCACATGCATTTAATGCATAGCAACTGAGGTGCCATGGTTTCGTGCATTTCACATGATCGGCTCATGGTGATTTCATGTACAATACACGACACGACCATAGGGGTTTCGTGCACTTGACACGACCAGCCCTTGGTAGGTTCGTGTAAAGTACATGATACGACCGTGGGGGACTCGTGAATTGTACACGACATGCCTCCGGTTCGTCCCCTTCCTTCAACCATGGCATACAAACATGCGTTCCTTGTCCCCAGTCAACGTCAAGTCATCAATCGCCTACGAACAATTGATTATCGGCTCATGATTGATATAAATTATAATTACAAAATCAATCATGTTATGAATAAACCCAATTGAATTACTGCATTTCTTCACTTGTAAATTATCGTTGCTCATGGCTGATATAAGTCATAGTTATGTAATTAAGTTCATGGATTTTTCTAAAAATTGAAAAAGGTTGTGCAAAAATAAATAGAGAAGAGATAGATAAGATAGAGATAGTAAGGGTAAAATTGGAAAGTTATGTTATAATGTGGGCGATATTAGTAAAACTCGGGCGACAAAAAGTACTGCCCTAACAAAATTCCAAGTACTTAACTACCCTTTTTAAACTCATAAAGTAACCAAGTTCTTCCTTTCCAAAAGTAATTTGATATGCCTTTGACCCATGTAAAAAGACGGTCAAAGAACTCGTGTTAGCATCACAATTAGAACAATATCTTGTTCCATCCACTGAGGTAGAACAAATGATTTCTCTCCGTCTCCATGAAAGTATTATACACCATTGGAGAGTTAACGGCTATACTCATCTCCATTATGGAGCGGTAAAATTAACACTTACACTCCACGGAGAAAAGGGTATTCGTGTCGTAGTAAGAGTTACCTTGTTTGACACAAGATATAGAGAATATTGACATGTGTGTACGGCTGTATTGCAACCTTTTAAACATTAAAAATATTTGTAGGAAAACTATTTCTATTCCCTCCTTTTCCCTTTCCTCTTACTCCCTCCCTTCTCTTTTCCTCCATTTTTACTATCCAAATTCCAAACAACACCTTAGACTTTAATAGAGTATAAATGCTCCTAAAAATCAACAATGTTCAGGTAATTCTCAATTTTATAACCAAGTCTGTCACCACTTTTTACATTTCTACCCATCCTCACAAAACACTTTGATGCAACTGCAAGAGGTTGCATCGTACATAGTAGTAAAGCCTATAAACACATGAAACAAGAGATGGTAGGGGCAAAATGCACGAGATAGAAAGAAAAAAAAAAAAAAAAAAGGAAACTAAACCACATGATGAGTGGTCGACAGTAAATACAGTCGACTTCCATACGCTGAACTTTCACTAAGTTTCGCGAAAACCATGGTTTCCACTCGGACAACATGTGGTTCCGTCGTTCATCTTCACTTTGCTATGATTTCCTTAGAGTCAAGGTAATCCTAAATTGACAATATATAAGGGACGAAAGGGTTAAATCATAGTCCGTATAATGATAACAAGTGCGTAACATACCTTAACTAAATCAATCGTTATTGAGACAAATTAGCTGCAAAAAGAATGAGACTAATCACTAAACGAACTTGTCAGTATATGCCGAAGAAGATCATTAGAAAGAAGCTTGCCACATTGTTCCACATTCACCATCAACAGTCATAGTTAAATTATATACACAAGTCAATGGCTCTCAGGTAACCTGCAATGCAAACCAAAGTGATATATATATATATATCTTACTAACATCAATAGTAGTAGCGAAAAAAAGTAATACCAATATAACCGGAACAAGAGAAGGGATACAAGCAACTAAAACAAGAAAACCATACCGCCATGGGAATTCACTCGTGTCGATTCCAGCTTGGTGAAGCTCATCAACATACTGTAGTGCTTCCCTGCACTCTTCCCTGTCGTCAAAGAACTCCCTTTTATCACCTTCAATCTGATATGCTTCATGGCCTTTGCCAGCAACTACCTACAAGCAGCACAACAATACGTTTCAGAATCAATGGAAGGAATAGTACTAAACATAGAGGGGAGATACATGTTCTAGCATTTGGGTTACTGGGACATCAGAAAGCTTAACTCTTATTATACCTTCTGGCATTAAAAACCAAAAAAATTACGTAAATTTTGTATAATATAATATACAAATTTTTAAAAGGCCCGTATGTAGAAGACTTTCTGGATCCACAGCTTCTCAGAATTTCAAGTATATAAATGAAAAGTTCAGAGTTTCTGACAGAAGAAGTCCAGGCTTGAATTCCTGACACTCAGAAGTCACACATCGTACTAAGTATAATAAGTGCAATAAGGAGTAACAAATAGTATTTCAGACTTACCACCATATCACCTTCCTCGCCCATTGCAACAGCACAACGTACGGCTACTCGCCTAATATCATGGAGGAAAAGCCTGTGGCCATTTGAAAGAGGGGGATAATAATCATTCTCGCCATGCTTCAAGTAGTCTTGCATTGTCCATCCAATTCCGGCCAACATGTCATCCAGTATATCCACTTTGACACATAATTTACACATTTACGAGTATTTGTTAAAATCACCATTAATCATAAACTAGTCAATTACAAGTAAAATGATTTTCAACATCCAAAATTACTTTGGCATCAGCGCATCAGAAAGAGGATAAACAAGGGATCTACACACAAATCTCTAATTCTCTGGGTATGAAACAGTTTAACATAGCTTTTTAGTTCTCTTATAGTTTGGTATACCCTTCGCATTAAAAAGTGGAATTTGCAAGACAGCCTGAATGAAGATCATTCATGTCAGGAAATCAAAATGCTATGTACGTTCAAACCATAATCAGCTTGTTTCTATATACCTTTTATGGTGTCAAAATCATCACGGTCACTTTATCAGATAAAATAAGATGACCAACTGCGTACTTACATGGATCTTCGTTCTTAGGATTATCAGATGTCAGCATAGTTACATCACTTTTATCAGTTGCAATCTTTGTAAGCAGAGGTCTCTTGCCCCTCTCTTGCTCACCAGAACTGCCAATAACTGGCAATGAAAATAACAGTAATTCAGTCGTAAATTAAAAATAACTATCAAGGCACTTCCAAAACAGTCATAATAAAACTACACTTGCATTCGTTTTAATCCTTTAGTCCATGAATAAACGTTCTTGGTTTTGATTTTGGGGATGTTCATGAATAAACTTCCAATGTGAAATCGTTTTCTTTTTGTAAGTTACCCGAGATGTTCCTCAATTTTGCACAGGTGCAAACCCGTAAAACAGAATGGCTAGTTAGTCGGGCTAATGTTGATAGAAGAGATGCTACATACCAGTGATTATCCTTCTGGGGTTGAGCTCCCTCACTGAATCAAGAAGCCTAGACAGGGCGTTTGGAGTACGAGCATGATCGACAATCACCCCAAACGCTTGTTCTTCATCAATTAATTCACACCTTCCAGGAACTGCATCAACTTCTTCAATACCCCTCACAATATCCTCCAACGGCGCCCCAACTGCAATCCCAACAGCAACAGCTGCCAGGATATTGTAAATGTTATGCTTCCCAAGCAACCCTGATGAAATCTCCAAAATGCCCTGAGGAGTATTCACCAAGACAGTGGTCTCAAACAAAGAAAGCTCGTACTTTAGAGGATGAACATCCGCGTTCTTATTGTCCAAAGCAAAAGTGAAAACAGGAACATCCGGGTTCCCTTGATTTATAAAAAAAGGTGCATTCACGTCATCAATGTTTACAATCTTCCTATGTCTATCGGGATCAACCATCCTAGAGAACAACTTACCCTGCGCAACCTTGTACTCTTCTTCACTGCCTTCAAAACCCGAATGATCCCTAGTAGAATTGGTAAAGACTGCGATATCAAAATCAACCTCCTCACAGAGGCCAAGAGCCAGCTCATTAGAAGAGGCCTCCATGACTACTGCTTCAGCTCCGTTGTGAAGCATCTTGGCCATCAACTTCTGAACCAAAACACCATCAGGACTTGATTCCGGTGAATCCAACTTATTGTCACCATGTAAATAATATGCGACAGAAGTCATCAACCCAGTTCTCAACCCCATTGCCTCATACATACCCTTGATCAAATAGCCAGTAGTCGTCTTCCCATGGGTACCCGTGACCCCAATCACCGACATATCCCTAGTGGGCCACCTATAAAAAGCAGCCGCCAATGCAGGTAAGGCGGCGTTAGTATCCTCCACGAGCACCAAACCCTTACAACCAAGAGTCTCCCCAAAATCTATCTCCTTACTAGCTACAACCGCGACTGCACCTCTCTTATCGGCCTCACTCAGAAACAAATGCCCATCAGTTTTACTCCCAACACAACACACAAACAAATCCCCGGCATTAACCATCCTCGAATCGTGCTCAATCCCTGTAATCTCCACCTCTAAATTACCATACACGGAAATTGGCACAACTTTACAGTCATCTAACAGCTCAGCTAATGTCATCCTAAATTTGGGTTCAATTATCCTAACTTTGCTATTACCAAAACTATCAATATCATGAGCATAATCAAAAGACGCATCTTTATTAAAATCAAAGGCATCTAATTTCTTACCAACTTCATCCTCCTCCTCATGTTCATCCACGTCGACCACCTTCAATCCCCGCAACTCCTCAATCTCCTCGAGATCGACAACTTCATCAGCATCGAGTTCATCAAGAACAACAACATCCAAATTCTGCTGAGTTTTAGGGGGGTTGGGTTGAAGAAGGCCTTTCTTAACAAACTCCTTACGTTTTAGAGAAATGGCCTTATCAATATCAGCAAACAAACCATCAGAAGTAGCATAACCACGAGCATCATCGTCTTGGGGGTCATCAGGGGCATCCTCAACGTCCCGGATGGCGTCAAGGTAGACAGACTGGTTAGCAGCAAAGTCATCCTCCTCGAGTTTACGGGCACGGGCAGCTTGGCGCTTGATTTGCTGGAACTTGGAGACGCCGTGGGCGGTGTCTTCAGGGGCTTCGGGTGGGTCGTCGTCGGAGGGGTTTGGGAAGTTGTTTGTGGAAGCGGAGATGGGTTTTATGTGGTGGTGGAGAGACAGGCGTCGACGACAGTAAGGGTATTTTGGGATATTCAGGGAAGAGGAGAAGGGTAGTGTGGGAAGTGTGAGGAACAGTTGAAGAGACATTGGAGAGCTTAAGTTCTAACCAAGGAGAACGAACAGAGGTTTTTCCCAGGGTTTTGGATAATGTTACTCTCCTAAAACATTTTTGTTTACTCTCCTTTCCCCAACAACCGAACCATAAGTCTTGCTCAATACGGTCATATTTCCATGTTTAGTTGAATACGGGCCAAATATAATCAGTTTAGCGACAAATGTAAGCAGTATAATTTCTTCTTAAGCTATAATTGGTTGTTTGTTACATGGTCACATTTTGTCATTAAAATGGTCACAAAAAGACTGTCTTCTACCGAAGACGGAATCAATGAGAATTTACCCCCAACCTACGGGGCAACTTATTTCTTTTACACCTAAAAAAGCTTGTCACATATAATCATTTTATAATAGAATTGATTTTATACCCGTGCAAAATACCAAGTGTTTGCTACTTAAAATTGTTATAAACTATATTAAATTAAATTTAAATACATATGTTATTTATATAATCAATCGAGCGTTGTTTATTAATAAAAAGAAATTTACAAATTTAAATATACCGGAAAATAAATAAACAATATATATGTTTGTCTTAAATATCTATGGAAATGAAAATAAATCGAGATATCGTCCAGATAATTATGATAAAAAGAACATAAACCAGTTTAACTAACATACCAAACTAAAACTAAACATCATTTAACCCTCCGCCCAACAATCGTGTATTAACTCAACCCATCTCACATCCCCTCTATATAAATATATAACCCTATCCCTCAAGTCTTATCCAAATTCATTAGAACTCGCATCCCTCATTCTCCATCACATAACATAGCCCAAATTTCAACTTATTTTTTACGCCTAAAAAAGCTTGTCGCGTACAATCATTTTATATTAGAATGTATAAACCTACAAAACCGAGAAGTTATCGATGATTACATATTATTATAAAATAGTCACTTTTCCTCCGTCACAACATAAATCTACTATCTTTTTTAATGGATACAAGAGTTTAATTCATTTTCTATTTAATACCAATTCTCCTACGAGACGATATCTCAATAGTGTGTAATTGTGTATGTAAGACCTCCGTCCACGATCGCCTTGTTGGATGCATGTGCACGCATCAAGCACCACCTACTCCTCCGTTCATATCGCGCACAACAGCTCAGTTCACTATTCTTGAAGCAGTAGCTCGGCACCTCCAGGATCCTTCCTCTACCCGTTATCACCATCATCGTGGGCATTCATCACTTGCTCAACCCAAAACGGCGGTGGCATTGATACCTATGACTACGAGTCTACGAGCAACCTAGTTAGAGACCACAGAAAATAGATTAACTGAGTGAGGTAGTTCGACTTGAAGTAATATGGGTTTGTTCATGGTTTAAGGGGGATCAAATTGTCCTCCCTGTAGGGTAAAAAAGATCTCAAAGTATAATGTATTAATTTGATCTTCTCAAAATCACTTAGTAACCCGTTCCTTTATGTCATAATTTATATAAAAATATCCAAAATTATTAAAGAATAAAAATTAACTCCTTCAAGGTTTCATCATTACCATCATCCATTGTTATCAGAAAAGCAATTGGATCCTATAATTCTACGATTTTATGATCTAAAAATGATTATAGTATCTTACGATCCTATTTATTTTAAAATTTTCTATAAATATGATCAAAATACAATCCTACGATCCAGTTCTATGGTAATTATAAGCATATACTTTTATATGATGACATTGTAAACCGTTGCCATCACCCATAACCATTGACCATTACATAAAACCATCGTATATCTACACTTACAAACAACCTCATCTCATCTCGGCATCGACTGATGTCGCCCCTTCCACTTCTTTCCTTTCTCTACGTTGTCCTTATCTCCATCGTCATTCCAAATCTCAACAACACAGTGAAGACTATCAAACCTTTTATAATCATCAACCCATCAACAAAGTATGCAGATTGTGCTCATGAGTTAAACGTGCCTTAATATTATTCTTGCTTGAAGACATGTGAGTCATGTTTAGTTATCTCGTTTGTGCTCATGAGCCACCCTTGCCTTGTGTAAGGATCCGCCAAATCCTCCATATTTGCGCGCGCGGTTCGATCACTTTGACCTCTTAGATTTCCTTCACGATTTTATGTATTTTGATGTATGTTTTTATATTCATGTAGTACTCGTAGATTACGTCTTGCGTGTCGAATCTTGGAGCTTGGTTTTATGTTTAAGATACGTTTTTAGGCTTTTAGAAAACGTATCACTATTGTGCACATGTAATGTTTACTGCTATGAGAATGAAACTATCAAATAAGCCTCTATGAGAGGTGTTAGTCAATCAAAACCACTTCTTGTCTTTAACCTTAATATTGCTTGTCTCTTGCTTTCAATAATAGTATTGCTTACTTTTATTGCTTTCGTGTGCCGGAACGTTGATAATCGTGACTAGGATTCCCGACACATACCTCGAGTCCCGAGCTGCGTGCTAGTGGGTGATCCCTCACTAGCGCGAGTCCCTTTGTTGCTTGCATTATTGCCTAAGAGTAGGGCAAGAGTGCGCACCACAGTTCGGCAAAAGTACCGGACCGTGACATTTGGTATCAGAGCCCGGTCTTCGGACGGTTTTCTGCAAGCCGCATTTATTCATCGTAATCAAGAAAATGGGAGAACCGAGTATGGAAGACAGCATCGATGTGTTGGAGGAAGCATTCGAAAAGAAACTTCCCAATCTCGAGGGAATCATGATCCGAATGGGGGAGAGCCTTGACAAGTTGGAAAAGACCGTGGGTAGCCTTGAATCGGCGATGGACGGGATGAAGGCCCGCGTCCAAGCGATTGGTGATGCGATCCTTACGGACATGGGAAGGAAATCGCTCACCTCCATAGAAAGATCGAGGAGCTTGAGAACACTTGTGCCACGCTGATGAAAGCGGTGGCCAATAGCGATAAATCTTTGGGGGTCCGCAAGGTGAAAGCGCCCCAACCTCGTACCTATAATGGGGTGAGATATTCAAAAGTCGTCGATAACTTCATCTTCGACGTGGAGCAATACTTCCAGGTAAGTGAGTTCCACGAAGCGTTGAAGGTCGACACAAGGAGCATGTACTTGATGGATGATGGCAAGATGTGGTGGAGGGCAAGGTACAAGGAAATCGAAGCGGGCACGATCACTGTGACATTGTGGGCCGACTTCAAGCAGATATTGGAGGATCACTTCTACCCCGAGAACATTGAGTTTGTTGCTCGGAAGAATCTGAAGGATATGAAGCACACCAAATCCATCAGAGATTATGTGACAGAGTTCTCGGCGTGCATGCTTGAGATCTCGGACATGTCCGAGACAGACATGACGTTTGAGTTCATTAACGGATTGAAGAGGTGGGCGCAACAAGAAGTCGTTAGACAAACCCAAGGACCTTGTCTACGTTCCTGAGAGACTCCTTTGCTTCCACAGAGAGCGAGAGTCGCCTCCAAGTAGGACACCCTCGGGGTACGATGATGCCCCTCAAAATGAGTCAAATGGTAAGCAACAACAAATGAGTTCGATTTTGGTTGGGAGCAGTCGGTTTCAACCACAAGGAAGTTACTTTCAATCAGGGAGTAATGTGAACTTACCCGCAAGCTCGTCTTCTAAGGTGGGAAACTCAAATGGGTCTTCAACGAAGAAGCCATATGTGTGTTTCGTATGTAAGGGCCCTCACAAGATGGCGGAATGTCCCAACAAGGTGGAGTTCAATGTGATGCTAAAGGACATGCCGAAGGGTTCAAGAGCGTCTTGATGGGGCATAATTTTTTTTTCTTTGTAGTACATGTATAATTTTTGTGGGTTGGAAGTGAGAAGGGTAATTTGGAAAATGTGTAATGCATTGAGTAAAATGCGTACTTGAAAGATAAACACCCTTCGTAAATCTATAAAAGCCCGGTTTGGTTCTTTGCAGATTATTATTAGAAAATTAGCAGAAACAAATTGGTTAAGCGTATTATAAATGACAGATTGAATGGACATGTTTGACTAGTAAATTTCAATTAGCAGATATAGTAGAAGTGTTGGGTAATTAACGAGTTTAGGTTAATAGATTTTTGTATTTATGTGTAAATGGTTGTTGTATTCATATTTTACAATTTATTAAAGTAAATATGCTAGGGCAACATATTGGAAAACAGAAGAGTAGAGCTCAATCTATTGTTTCTATATGTCATTACTAAACACTTAAGTTAGTAATTTGACGAGCCAAATATGTTGAAAATTTACAAATTCACCGTTTACTAAACACCGCTAAAATCATGTGGCCTTGAGAATTCTTGCATCGAGTTAGTTTACAGCAACAAAAAGAATCACCAAACAAAATCACGTAATTTCTTGTGGTGTACTCTAAACGCTTCCCCGCACCAAACATAGAAAGTAATCATAATATAAAAATACAACGTAATTGCTCTTTCAGGAACATATATCACTCTTTCATGGACTTTTTGCCACAAATATTCCAAACCTTACCCTTTCTCTTAAAACAAAATTTCTCTTTTCCTCTCCCTTTAAAATTAATCAGATCTTCATCAAATGACGGATTCATGGATTGTAATTCTCATATCTATCAACTAATTGTTCCAACATCACTAAACACGTTTATTTATTTTTGTTTAAAGTTAAATAAATGTAAATTAAATTAGGGTTGATAATATTAGGGTAATAAGGATTATAATAGGGGTAGCTGAGTGGTGACTAAGGAAACGAGGGATGGACGGAGGGGTGGTCAGGCATGGCAGGTACACAAGAGGGGCTGGTAAAGACATTGATCATTGATACTGTCATGCTCTGAATTCGATCCTTGTCAAAATTGAATTACTTTTGTAGGCTCGTCTTAGCTCCCTTACACCCAAAAACCAAATTGTTGGGACAATTGGAGTTACTTGCTTTATAAATTCTAAAATGGCTGTTAGTCTACATTTTATGTTACTGTAGGTGAACGTGGAGAGATTGAAAGCTAGAGCACAAGAGAAGAATAAGTCTCACGTCACTATTTTAGTGTTCATAACATTTATTCGAATGTCTTTATAATGGAGAAAATTTTTAAACCAGTGTAAATTGCAAATTTTTCACAATTATTTAGATATTGAATTGAATTATTATGAATTTTTTTTCCCAAAGAAAAAGGTCAATTTATAACGCCTATATCTAGTGATTTTTTTAGCAAATATAATTCTTATAAGAGCGTATTAATGTACTTCAATAACTTTGGATCATTTTACAAATGAAAAAGAAAGTTTAGTGAACATTTGTACGAAATAAAAAGGATTAACACATCGATCATAATTATAGATGGATGCTAACTTGGTAAGAGTATGAATCAAATATTAGTTAAAAATATTTACTGTGCTGCCTAGATTAAAAATATTATTGAAAATGTGAAATGAGTCGTTCTATACAAGTAAAGAGATGATCTTACAACGACGGTAAAAAAATTTAAATAAAATGATCTTAGTCATCTTACAATCTAGAAAAAATTGTGGAATTTGCTAAAGAAAAGAAAAGGAAAAAGGTGAAATGTTCAAAAACTGGCCGAAGTATGTAGTAGTCGAACACTTGACCAGTTACATTGTGTCATGTGCATCTCTGCCAAAGAATGTTAAATATTCTACCTGGGCCATCAGTGGGCCAAGCTATAGCTTGTGGTGGTTGATAATTGGGGGAGTAAATTTAAGGGATAGATTGAGTTAAAATTAAAATTGAAATTGAAAAGTATAGTGTTGAAATGAGAGGGGTAAAATGGTCATTCATATCCATGATTAAGTAAATCATGTCCATGAATGAGCATAACCTAAATACAATCCTTTGGTAAGTATAAAAACATGTGAAGTAAAGAGCCTCTTTCGTAAATAGTATATAGGCTAAAATTAGTAGATTCTGACCTAAATAGTTGATGAACAATCAATCTACCAATTTCATGTGCTTGATAAATGACATATTCTAATAGCATATTGACCGGAATTTACTATTTTTATTAGCAGCATATTGCTTTAGCATATTCAATTTGTACATGAAAATTGTATATATAATTGTCTAATAATTTGCTAATTAACACTCTTTTTTTTTTAAAAATCTGCTAATTTAATTTGCTAGTCATTCCCGCTACTAAAATTTGTTAGCCGTCATCAGCTAACGTTATCCGCTATTGAAAGAATATATTATCTTCATCGTGATAAAACTTACCACAGTAAGTGCATTGTAAAGGTGATTGCTCTTCACCTTTCTCTTTCGATGTCGTCGCACCCCTTCCTCTGCCTCATGAATGCTGAGTCTTGGCTGCCATTGCCATTTCTGTTCTTTCTTCTTTGACTCGAGTGACAGCTTTGTGCCTTTCTTCTCTTAAAATCAGTGCGTAGGCTCGACTTAATGTGGTTATGTCATCTGATCTTCCATCAATAAATTCGACCGTATGATCCCATACAAATCCGTATTAAGTCCCATTAAGAACTGGTGCACCTTCTCCTATTCGCGTTCTTTGACGAACACAGCAGGTGCACCACACACACATTTGGGAATACGGCTGTAATTTGCAAGTTCATCTCAAATCGTTTTGAGTTGGGTATAGTACTTGATCGGTTATGTCGCGGTCCCGATACAAAAATAATTACCCGCACTTAGGCTAACAACATAAGGAATGTAATTAGGGAAGTAGGGTGTCGATCCTCAGGGAGTACGTGTTAACTTTGAATTGCTATGGAGTGATTTTTATTTAAGTTCGATTCATTTGAGGTGTTTGTATAAACTATTAACATAAAATAAAATGACAAGTATGTAAATGACGATATGTAAATGACAAATATGTAAATTGCAAAATGTAAAACTCAAAACAGACTACTTACCCGATCGGGTTGTCACGTACCCGATCGGGGAAGTTCTCTGATGTGACACCCTCAAATTTGCGGAAAGAAAAAAAATAATTTAAATACATAACGAAGGGTGTCATAAATAAAAAGGTTCATTACCAAAAGAAAATTTATATTATACATAAGAATTATACAAGACGGGAGACATATCTCCCGTATAAAAACGGAAATAAAAGAGTGTATAATAATATACAATCTAAGAACCGAATATAGGTCCAAGGTAAATACTTCGCTCGCTAGCTCGTCAATGTACCCAAAGTATGCATCACCACCTGTTCGACCGCATTAAATATAAACACGGAAGCCACAGTCAGTGGGGAGTAACTCCGAGTTCTCCCAGCCACGAAATGTCAAGTTTAATAAAACATGAATAACATAAGAGCAATGTATATGGACAATACAAAACTTTAACATATATGATATGCTTTTCATGTTATGAAACAGATAACTAACAAATAACCTAGCATATGAAAGCTATCATGTGAAACCGATAATAAACTATAACTCGAGGTAGGGAAGCTGGTATGCTAGCTCAGAGGTTCCTCTCAGAAACATGGCCGTGATACACTCAAACCCTAATCACACGTAATCATGTGAATCAGTTAACAATCGGTAATCCAAACTCTATCAATCTTAGCCGGCTTGCATCTCACCTTCTAAAACTCATAGAATCATACAAACATGAAAGACCAATACTTCTACAAACAGGCATAAGTTCTTAGTACGGCGATAGTCTACTTCTGTAACTCGAGGCTATACCACAAGGTAGGAAACACATCCTAGTCCTAGACTGATCAGACATAGCGACAACAGCTATTCCGTTCCCCGTCCCATGACATAACCGTCTATGAGAAACTCTACTAGGCGACCCCCTAAGCAGAGATGGCTAGTACTTAAGCTGGCTCCCTTACCAAAGCGGAACTCTTAGGATGCCATGCCCCGACTTGGTTCAA